>JAVTVY010011215.1:0-51241 GCA_036873755.1 Hanleya hanleyi | reverse complement strand
CTAGTCCGTCATTCATAATCCAGCCGTCGTCCATTAGAGAATATCCGCGTCCATAATCCAAAGACCTATTCCATATTCCATATAACAGTATTAGCACCAAATTCAAAAAGACAATCATAGTATACATAAACATAGGCTTGTTTCCTGCAAGAGAGAAGCGGTCAACAGTTTTCAATGATTGCGGCAAGACATCATGATGTTCCAAAAATATCAAATCCGTATCGCTGATCAGTATTCTTAATCCATAATATTCGTTGTAAAGTCGTCACCTAAAGAAAGATGTATCTCAGTCACGCTTTGATTGTGACTGTTCATATGAGTACCATGAGGATCTTGAAGTACATGGGTTTCATACGGCCCCTAGCCCCGGGTTAAGCGGAATTAGACACAAGTTACGAAACGTAGCGCCATAGATCTTGCACGCTACGTTCGTATTTTGCTATCAGCATGCGATATGTATCGCCAAATTTGAAAAACTTTGAGTGGAGGCGCTTGGTGGAATAGCCCTGTTTTATAAGTTTCTGCAACAATGTTTTGTGACGTTGATTAAAATCGTCACATTTAACACAGGATCTAGCAAATGAGTCTGTGAAAGACGAAAGCTTAAGGCGTGAGCTTCGTCGATTGAATGTTGAATTTCCAGATTTGAAATTCTTTGAGCTACGCGATCGAGCAGTTCGCTGGCTAGGGGCGTCGACCAAGCCACAGAAGACAAAAGTGGCTGCAGCCCAAGAGACCATGACTGAATATGGTAAAGAGTCGTACATCAAACGTCAAGAAGATATAATTTCCAGGCAACAAAAGCAAATAGATCAGCTGATGTCAACAGTAGGGAAGAAGACTACAGAAGGAAATTCTTCCACATATCACAGGAACCAGCGTGAAGAGCCACGTTGTTGGACGTGTGGTTCATTGGATCATATTCAGAGGGATTGCTTGAAGGAAAGCAAGAGGGATTGCTTGAAGGAAAGCAAGAAATCTGGAAAAGGTGTTAATCAAGACCATTTAAACTAGAGAAACCTGCGGTGCAGAGCCACACCTTAGGTTACCAGTTAGATGATGGCTCACTCATAAAGAAAGCAATCGGAATCTGTCCGGAGGCTGCTGTTGAGTTACAAGGGGTGGAAGTGCAGTGTCTGTTGGACACGGGTGCACAAGTGTCTACCGTGACCGAATCCTTTTATAGGAGTAATCTACAAGGCAAGTGTGACTTGCTGGATGTGGGTCGGCTGATACGTATCTCTGCAGCGAACGGCAGGGATATACCGTTTGTAGGCTATCTGGAACTGGACTTAGTTGTATTTGGTCATGAGTTCAAGAACATGGGTTTTTTGGTGGCAAAGGATCCTGAGGATACCGCTATGAAACAACGGAAAGAACAAGTTCCTGGAGTATTGGGATCAAATGTGTTTCGTGACATGTCCAAAAACTTATGAGGTGAAAGTCTTCCAGATGGCAAGTGGAAGACTATTCTTGCATTATATGGCGAAACTAGAGCTACAGAGACTGTAAATATTAAGAGTTGTAGAGTCAGAGCAGCTGGGAAGAAACCAGTACTAGTCCCTGCTTGGTCGTTACAAGTAGTTGAAGGAACTGTGCGACCCTCGGGTGCAGAAACGTACACTGCTATCGTAGAGGAAATTGGTGTTGCTACTCCGACTCTACAGACTGGTCTTAAACTTGGACCATCACTGGTGACCGTGGACCGATCAGGTCGTGTACCTTGTGTTTACAGAAGCAAATGAAGCAATCATCGTTGAGAACTCTGCTGAGAATATTTCTAATACGGAGGCAGGGCAGAAGTTGTTGTCCAAGATGGATGTTGGTGAAGGCCTTGAGGCCTTGAGAGACCAGAGAGATCAGCTGAAGAATCTTCTCGCCGAATATGCGGATGTTTTTAGTGTTGCTGAGGACGATATAGGCTTTTGTGATGCTGTGGAGCACAGAATTATCACCGAGGATGATGTACCAGTTAGGGCACCCCATCGTCGAGTACCACCTCATCAGTGGAACGAGGTTCGAGACTATCTCCGCTCATCACTGGATACATGTGTTATTAGAGAATCCTCTAGCCCTTACTGTTCACCAGTCGTTCTTGTTCGTAAGAAGGACGGAAAGTTACATCTGTGCTGTGATTATCCCTCCTTGAATGCTAAAACTAAGAAGGACTCCTACCCATTACCACGTATTGAGGAAACATTTGATGTTCTTTCTGGAGCCAACTATTTCTGTAGTTTAGACTTGGCACATGGGTTTAACCAAGTTCCCGTCCGAGAGCAGGACATAGAGAAAACAGCCTTCCGTGTAGGAACTGGGAGACTGTACGAATATACAAGAATGCCATTTGGATTGACTGGGGGCCCCGAGTACATTTATGAGGCTCATGGACAAGATCTTTGGAGACCAAAATTTCCAAACCCTTCTAATATACCTCGATGACATCCTAGTGTTTGGTAGGACATTCCAGGAGACCCTCAATCGTCTTGAGATGGTATTGGAGAGGCTTCGGAAATTCAACTTGAAGGTCGAGCCATCTAAATGTCAGCTCTTCAAACAAAAGTTGCGCTATCTTGGACATATGGTTTCCCAGGATGGAATACGTCCCGATCCGGAGAAGACGGCAGCAATAAGAGACGGGCCTCAGCCCCGCACAGAAACAGAGCTTCGTGGGTTCCTGGTAATAGCCGAATATTATAGGAGATTTGTGAAGGGATTTGCCAAGATCACGGCACCACTACACGCTCTGCTGCATGGGCCTGGAAAGACCAACAAGAAGTCCAGAAAAAAGGTTCCATTGGGTATAGGTGCTTGGGATCCCTCCTGTGATGCATCCATGGCGGAACTCATAGTGAAACTGACTGAAGCGCCTGTGTTGGGCTACCCAGACTTTAGCAAACCCTTTGTCCTAGAAGTTGATGCAAGTCACCTGGGCCTAGGAGCTGTCCTTTCACAGGAGCAACCTTGTGGATCTGTTGTGCTGAGTTATGCGAGTAGAGCACTGCGACGCAATGAGAAGAATATGGAACGATAGAGCAGTATGAAACTGGAACTATTGGCACTCAAGTGGGCAGTGACTGATAAGTATAGCGACATGTTGACTGGAGCAAAGTGTACGGTCTACTCAGACAACGATCCACTGACGTACATAAGAACGACTGCAAAACTTGGGGCAACTGAGATGAGATGGGTTGGCCAACTGGCACAGTTTGATCTCGATACAAAGCACCGACCTGGGAAGACCAATAAAAATGCGGACTCCCTGAGCCAGAAGGTTGAACATACTCCTGAAGTTCAACGACTTGAAGAAGTCTATGTACAGAGTGGACACAGCTACGTATCTTCCACACCTCTTCCAAGAGACCTCACAGAAACAATTGGGAAAGTGATCAGCCAGGTTTGGATGGAAGAAGTCAACGTTCCACAACGACGACATGGGCCTGAGCCAGTGTTGTCGTCTGATATTCCGCGTCTTTCGCGATCAGAACTTAGTGACCTTCAGAAAACAGATTCAGACGTTGGCCGTCTTCATGTCTTTTTGGAACAAAAGAGACTAGCAACATACAGATTGCTAGGTGGTGAGAGTAAAGGTGTGAAGAAGCTCGTCAAGTCTTCGGACCGTCTTGTCAAGGTTGATGGTGTCCTGTATAGGAGGATACAGAAGAATGGCAATGAGGTTCGACAAGTTCTTCTACCAGAGACTCTGAAACCTTAAGTGTTGGCTGCGGTCCATGATGAAATGGGACATCAAGGATATGACCGGACTCTGTCTCTACTCACAGCTAGATGCTACTGGCCCTTCATGGCTAAAGAAGTGGCCACCTATTGTACTGAATGCAGTAGGTGCATGCTGGGTAAGAAGGGCAGGCACGTCAAAACATCAATAGGATCCCTCATCGAAAAGAGACCTTTGGAGATCTTAGCTATGGATTTTACGGTGCCCGAGAAAGGCTACAACAACCTGGAGTATTAACTGACGTGTACAGTAAGTTCACACAAGCGGTTGCCACAAGGGATCAATCTGCAAAGACAGTGGCACGTGTTCTAGTCAAGAATGGTTCGTGCGGTATGGTGTTCCGAAAAGGTTACATAGTGACCAGGGCCGAAATTTTGAAGGAAATGTCATTGAACAACTGTGTGCTATGTATGGTATCACTAAGACCAGGACCATGCCATACCATCCCGAGCAGAATGGACAGTGTGAGAGATATAACAGAACACTGCACAACCTTTTGAGTACACTGCCCCCAGAGTCAAAACGCAAATGGCCACTGCTTCTGCCAGAATTAACTCATGCATACAACTGTACACCTCATGCAACAACTGGGTTTGCTCCATTTTATCTGTTTTTCGGGCGCGAGCCGAAGCTGCCTGTAGACCTTATGCTAGGAGAGACTGCGGATCCAGAACAAGCGCCTCAAGAGGAGTGAGTAACTGAACACCACCAGAGACTACAGAGTGCGTTCCAGTTGGCAAGCGAAAGGCTGAAACGTGAAGCAGTAAAGCGTCAGGACAGATACAACAGGAATGCAGGCAACTATCCTTTACCGATAGGATCCCGTGTCTTCCTCAAGAATCGTGTTGTAGGTCGTCACAAGATTCAAGATGAGTGGTTACCTGAACCTCATAAAGTGGTTGCTAAAGTTGGTGACAATATGTTCACAGTAGAGCCATTAGCTGGAGACATTAAGCAAAAGACCTTACATCGGCAAGACTTGTTGGATTCGAAGGCTTTGGTTAGTGATGTAGCCCCAGCCAGTTTGAAGGAAGCGGATTCAGAGGTACAAACTGTGAATACCGCTGTAACGGAACTCAAAGTGATGAGGACGAGGAGTCATACGGACTACTTATACCAGTAAATCGTGTTGATTCGACTGAATCACAACCAGATGAACTTGAACAATTGGATGCTGAGCCTGCTGAACAGCAAGGTCATGGTAGTGGTTCCTGTACAGCAGGGGAGTCTGAACGGGAACTCGATGACCAGGATGCGGACGGAGCAGTCGCTGACCTTCCTGATAATGAGCCACCATTACGTAGGAGTAGCCGTACCACAGCTGGACAGCACATGAACCCTTACAATCTACCACGTTCCGCTGTGAACCAAGGGTTAACTGCAAATACTGGTGTCGACCCAAATGTATTGTCTAACATAGCTCAAACACAGCTGTTACTAGTGCAAATGTTAGCCGGTGTTACTGTTACACCAACTTTGTAGTCTTTTTCTTCATGTATATAGATTATCGTATTGCTGAGACAGCAATATCTTAGCAGGGGAGTGTGATAGATGGCGCAATATATTAGTATTGTATTCCGAGCCCTGTTATATTGCCGAGTCGGAGCGTATAATTCATGCACGTCTGAGGTTTTTTTGGTGCTTCCGAAGTGTCTAGTCGGCAGTTTCCGTAGGTCCCCGACAGCGTGGGTAAAGCGTCACCCACCACCGCCATTTTCTATTCTGACGGTACGCAGTTGAAAGTTACGCTGTTGTTTTCGATTTTCCTGTAATCTCTTCCACCCCCCACTGTCCGGATGTGTTGTGGTGTGATCTGGTGTGTTGCTATATAGCTGCCAGGAGATGGAATTATATCTGTGACTGCGTGCTGAATTACTTCATTCATTTTTATGGCGTTTTCCAACAACAATGAAGGCCATGTGATGATATTCTGGTGATAATGGTAAATGGTGTGTGACCAGTTGACTGCCTTTAAGCAAGCTACTAGGGGTATTTTTCATCCTTCCTACTGGGAGATTAAAGAAAGAATCCTCATGCTCAAACTATGGACTTGGTGTCAGTTCTTTAACAAACCCTTGCGGCCATTAGGGTTTACACTTTGAATAGATGCAATCTGCTTCATACTCTGCTTCATCGCCATAGCATAGTCTGTATTATGTAATCTCTGCAGTTCAAGGCAAGTTTCCATCTACTCCTCATGAATACTATCAGTTTCCAAAGTCTTCATACCCGTCACCGTGTCAACATAAGTCTGGCACATCTTTCTCGTCAACTGTGGTGTATACGCCTCCACTGCCGAGTTTATGGCCTCGTCTGCTGTATATCTCTTCTCCCTATATTGTGTGGTCTTTTCAATGATTTTACCGTTGAACATCATTCGCGAAGAGGCACCGAACAACCTTCGCCACGTTTCTCATTTCACACTAAGGGTGGGATCCTCACAGCCTTTATGCTTCAGAGACTTATTTCCTTAACCTTTCTGTGTAGCGTACCACAGAGACCTTTGTCTGGTGAAAAGTCCGATCCCAACCTGCGATTCGACGACCTTCCTCAGTCTTTGATTTCCGGGTGTAGTTGGCCTTAGGTCTATGAAGATCTAACCGTAAGGGGTGGATATGGCATCTTCATATTTTGTTCATAAAATACCCTGAGTGTTTTGGATAGATACGTAGTCCAAAGAGCTGAGTCAGTTGTCTGTCTATATGGTAGTTAAACCGTAGGAAGTATTGATCGTTTTCATTGTGGAAACAAATTTTGGGTCAAGTAATGACAGATAAATTACGATGACGACCCCTTCGTGAGTTTTCCTTAGCCACCCCCATCAGGTCATCAGATTTGTTTTTGTGTTGTCGAAGTAGTATGCCTCTCCAATGCCGTGCAGGTTACCGAGCACGAAACTCACACTCTTCAAAGAGGTGTTTTCATAGGCGGGCTGCCATTGACTGTAGCACGATACCACACTTGAGGGTCTCGGAAGGATGTCACCATGTTCTATACAGTTTAAGACCCAACATGAGAAATTAGAGAATACACGACACGGTATTATGAGGGGTAAGATCATGATCTGTTTATATACTCGATGACCGGTATAGCGTGAATCCAGGCTTTACATAGAGTCGAGTTTAGGGTAATGCCATATGTGGATTCTTTCAGAGTCAACCGGGGGTGACATGGCCCCAGAATGATGAAAATATCGTTGCAAAGGTGAAGCGGTAAGACATCGTATTCACCCTATAAAAATCCTTCCAGTGTCATCTAACCGTCTATAGTTAGACCAATTATAGTTAGAGACGTGGGACGTAGAGACAGAAATCATAAGTTTCGATGAGTATGATATAGTTTGCATAGACATGAATGCTTATGTCCGGAGTGAGGGTTAACGCGGCCAGTAGATCACACGCCATCATTCACAAGGTAAACACGTGCGCCACTTCTGCACATAGACACACACTGCAAACTTGCACACTGCACACGTTTGTACACCTCAGAGCTTTATGATTAGATTGCTTCAATATCTTCTTGAGCCACCTAGCTAGCGAATTCATTGGCCACCCCCATTTGAGCAGTTTTCCACCCTGCCTTGACGACTTCGTGTTTTGAGTACTCTTTCGATCCTCCATAATGTATCAGCATCTTTGTTCACTAACTGGAGCTCTTGCTGATAAAATCTCCCTTGTATTTCATCGTTCACGAAATCTACGAGTTGATGTATGGGTAGCCCTTGTCGACAAAATCGTCGTGAAAATTTAGAAGAGTTCCTCTGTCCACTTGGCTTGATAGTCTCGCTGGAATACATATCTCAGGGGCCGCGGAGCGGGGTGCGAAGTGGGGGGGGGTGGTGTGCGTTTTATATCCTAACTTAGATAGCACCATTTCAACAGTCCAACATTTAACATGGACGGTATAAAGTTCAGCCCCCCCCCCCCACACACATACACACACTTTCAAATGTGCTCCGCGGCTCCTGTATCTTGCGTGTGAAATGCGAACGGAATCACACGTCTTCCATTTAAAGGGTTTACAACGTAGGTTGTGTAGTGTCCACATACATTTTTTTCCTGAGTATGGCTTCATTTTCCTTGTTCACGTCAGCTGGGGCTCCCTCGTTTAGTGATCGGTGCTGTCGATGGTTGTAAGCTCAACCACGTTTTTAGGGGCCGTGTGGATACTTCATAGTCACCACATGAACAGATGCAATAAAAGCGCGGCTGTGATACTAAGGCTACGTCCGAGAATCCACCGTATTTTCAGGTCTGAATGTTGGGTGTCGAGGGATGCTTTCCTGTGGAGTGATATAGTAAGGTCAGATAGACGCACCGGCCTCGCAGTACGCATGCGCCGCAATCACCGCTAACAACAGTGTATTATTTAACATGACAGATCTCATGGGCGTCAGAAGCAAATTCAAATTGGCACGGCCATCATCATAGGACCTTAGGCGAGGGTCCAGGGACCGGAAGCTCATGGGGTTTAGATAGTCGGAAACGCGTTCTGAGCGATTTCTGGCGAATTAAATCACTTTGCAATTGAGTGTATTTTCAGTTCTTTCTTAATCCTTTTACCATGAAAATGCAATCCATGGTGGTTTTCAGCGATGCTAAATTGGAAAAATATATGTTAGTAAAGTACTGTAACCTAGACACATTGTGTAGATGTAACCGATATAATTCTTATGGGAAAGGGGGCGTTAGTAAATTCATTGCATAAGTAACGCCATCTACATTCAGAATTTAGCTAGCTATACTTCTGCTATAATACAGCTGGCGCTCGTAGTTTTTATAGAAAAAAAGAGAAAACACCTCTACCAAGTCCGCCATTATATTTATTGGTGGGAATTACCTGGAGAAGGGAGTACTTGCGGCAGAATTATTGGGGTGGGGCTAGGTCCCCACCATACCACACCCACTCTGTCTGCGAATGAGCGAAAGAAGCAATTCACGAAGGAGCGAAGCGACTAAGCTGGGGGAAGTCTGAGAGGGTGGTACCCCCTCGCAGCGTTAGCGGGGGAGAGAGAGAGAGAGAGAGAGCGAGAGAGAGAGAGAATTAAGGTCAGAACAGTGTAAAAAGTGTGTTGACGTGATACAAGATGAAACGTGTATAAGGCGATATTGAGTTATTGTTTTAAACATATATCTCGTTAGGCCGTACATTGTTGTAGGCTATGCTCATCTGAACAGCCAGAAACGTTTGGATCAAGCCATGATCAGGCGATGTAGAATCGGCCATACACGATTAACTCACAAACATTTACTTAAAAAAAGAGCCAGTCCCAAGGTGTATTCCATGCCACGAAGATCTCACAGATATTCTTATCGACTGTATTGATTTTAAGGTTGTAAGAGATTTTTGTTATCGAGCAGCTACTTTAGAAGATCTTTCTAGTCCCGTGAAAGAAGGCGGTATCTTAGGTTATTTGAGAGAAATCGGTTTGTTGCCTAAGTTTTAATGTGTGTATGTTTAATGTGTTGGATTACTAAGTTATTAACTTGAATATTTAGAATTTTGTTTGATGGTCGCTATATAGCTGAAATATTGCTGATCGCGACGTTAAACCTTAATTCTCTCTCCTTCAATGTTTGAAACACAAGGTCGGGTACCGGTACTGATCGGAAAAGGTAACCTGCAGCCAAAAACAACCTATAGCGTGTATAGCGTGTATATGTATGACATATTGGATAAGCGATCAACGAATTCGTACTCTAATTGTTTCGTTGATAAAATAAAGTGAACATCAACCGGCATCATGCATATGAACGTACATGTTACTTTCCACCATCGAAATTGTCCGAAGAGGTGTAGTCGATGCTCAGAGCCGCTATCAAATTCACTGACGCTCCAGACCGATCAGAGTCTTCTTCAAGATGGAAGCTATCAAAACAGCTTGCAATTCGAGTCTGTTTTATCTATTTTGTGTTTCTTATTTCTTTCTTCTTTTTTTCTTTTTTTCTTTCGTCTTTTATTTTTTTATTTTTATTTTTTTTGAGCAAAAGTGCCGTACCGCTTCCGACGCCCTTGGATCTATCCCATGATACATCACTTTTGTAACGCCGTCTCAAAAAAATTGCATATTGGAGAGGTCACGTGACCTTAGGGGAATGTATTCCGCCGCGGTGATGTGGTCTGGCGGTGATGCGGCCAAAAAAGCTTCCGCGGACAGAAAGTAGTCCCAAATACGCGGAGAGCCGGGGGAAATTCTCCGGCAATCTTCGGGACATTTTTGGGCATTCGCAACTTCTCGGGGATCTCCGGTTTGAGATGTCCCTCGAAGGCCATTGACGCCATATTGGACTAGAGCGTGGTGACGTGTGTTTCGGTGTCAGGGAACTGTCAGTGACGTCACGGGAATTATATCTTGCCAATACGTGGCGTGTGTACCATTTAAACTGATGGTTTTCTATTGAAACGTGCTTCGAATGAAAAGAATAAACAGTTTTTAGAATATCTGACGTAAATCAGAGACTCGCAGGGAAATATTTGCTGGTCGGGGATTAAGGCTTCCGCGAGAGTGATTGGGCTTCGGAGCCACGTCACATCTGGAGATTCATAGGAAATTCATGTTGTCGTCCCCCGAGCGCAGAATCAGTCCCCTTCGTAGATTTCCGCTCGGGAGTTCCGAATGATTTTTGGGGCGAGAGGGGCCCCTAGTGGACCGATTGGGTCGAGTGAGGTGTCAAAGTGAAGCGCTCCTCCAGGGCCATCAAATCATGGGTGGTTGCATGTAAAATTAGGATTTGTCCCCGAAAATATAAAAAGCGGAACACGGACTTTACCTCTACAATAGGGGCCTGATTCGTACATTTGCATCTATACGGGAAAATGCCTGCATGGGGGTGGTCATTTTAAATTTTTTTTAATTTTACTATGGGTTGTTTGGTCTTGTTATTCACGCCTCGCCACGAAAAACACGATGGGAAGGGTCCCGAAGCTAAACGGTGAAATTTTTCGAAAAGTTCACGGAGGTCTGGATAGGCCCATAGGCCCATACTGGCCCAGGGGGATAGGCCCATACTGGGCAATTCACACATGTTCATTACGATATGGGTTGGTTGGTCTTGTTTTTCACGTCTCGCCACGTAGAACACGATGGACGGGGTCCCAAATCTAAGCGGTGAAATTTTTCGAAAAGTTCACTGGCTCAGTGGATAGGTACATGTACATACTGGGTGGACGTTTTGGGGTCTATGTGAGCGCCTAATGGTCCGACGGTGTCGTATGAGATCTTATTTTGACGCTCTCGTGGAGGAGCATCCGACTGGACTAATGTATTGTCCATTTTCAATATTCTGCGCATGCGCAGTCTGGTCGTAGTATAGAAAGCAGGCATTTTTCGATGCGTGGAGGTGTGTTTGGGGTAGAGATGGACCACTATTGGTCCAAATGGGCCGTGGGAGGTGTCAAAGTGAAGCTTTTGTGGGATAGACTCAGAATGACGTGTGTTTATTGCAATTCGCGTCAATCTGCGCATGCGTCGTTGGGTGTAGTAAGTAAAGTGGTCATTTTGGGGGTGCGTGGGGGTGTGTTTGGGGTAAAGATGGACCATCCTTGGTCCGAATGCGTCGTGTGGGGTGTGATTTTGTAGCTCTCGTGATGCAGACCCCGATTTGAGGGATGTCCACAGCATCTGTGACGTCATCGGTGACGTCATCAGTACGAGTAGTAGCGAAAGTAGGCATTTTGGGAAAGTGAAGAAAGGTTTTTGATGTAGAGATGGACCACTATTGGTCCGAATGCGTCGTGTGTCATCTTGTAATTCGCGTGGTGCCGACCCCGATTTGACGTACGTTCACGTCATCTGTGACGTCATCAGTAGGAGTAGTAGCCAAAGTTGGCATTTTGGGGCAGGGAACGAAGGTATTTGGTGTAGAGATGGACCATCCTTGGTCCGAATGCGTCCTGTGGGGTGTCATCTTGTAGCCGTCGGGGTGGAGACCACGATTTGAGGGATGTCCACAGCATCTGTGACGTCATTGGTGACGTCGTCAGTACGATTAGTAGCGAAAGTGGGCATTTTGGGGCAGCGAAGGAAGGTATTTGGTGTAGAGATGGACCATCCTTGGTCCGAATGCGTCCTGTGGGGTGTCATCTTGTAGCCTTCGGGGTGGAGGTTTTTTTATGTTTACTGTCACGTGACCGGAACCGGAAGTTGTCACAAAACAGATGGCGCTTCGGTATTACTACTTCCGACAGGGGGCGCCACCTGTCTTGTGACAACGTCCGGTTGCAGTTACGTCACAGTAAACATAAAAAACCGGATTATGATAAATTGAAACAAAATATTTCTAGAGAATGGATAAATAGAATAAACCAGGAATTTAATCCCCAATTACAGACAATACCGGTAATAACAGTTTACTGTCGATATTTGGCAGGGCAGAAAAAGGGATGTCGACGCTACTATAGCCTGTTGAATTATCAATCGAATGTACCAATTATATCGTTTGAAAAATGGGAGCAGGCGTTGAATATATCAGAAAATATACAGTGGGAAAAGGTATTTAAAACATTACACCATTGTACAAAAAATACCAGTCTTAAAGACATTAAAGACACCAGTCTTGAAGTATGGCTGAAAACAGACATCGGAATGAGGGGTGAGATAGGGGCAGACAAGAAAATCCTGGGCTATGACTATAAACAATGTGGCATTAATACACTGCTGTTACTAACAAAAAAATACATATACTCTTCAAAATTCAGAACCGGTACGTCAAAATTGAGTTGGAAGGCCCTGCAGAACAACTTCTACCAAAACTACTGCATTGAAAAATATGCGGCAGCAATCGCTGGGACAGGTGAACAGTTTAAAAAGAAATGGGCACTTTTTTCAAATTTTTTCGAAATTTATCAAACACAGTAATACAGCGGGAGAAATCCAGGGTTTTCAAACAATACCAGTAAATCGCTATTAATTACATAATCACAAGAGGGAACGCAGGTGTGTATACGATATACATCATGGCTATTACATGTGGGTGAAAGATGCAGATTAAATATCTATATAGGATAAAGCACAATTTGTATATATGATGGATCACCAAAAAAAAAAAAAAAAAAAACATAAAAAACCGGATGTAAGATGAGGACCCGGGTGAAAAGCCACAGTACCCGGGTGAAAGACGGAGGAACGACGGGAAAAACCCACTGGGAAACCCGGATGTTGACAAGGTCCCGGATGTAAAATCTACTGCCCACACACACACACACACACACACACACACGCGCGTCTGCACGACTTGCGCCGCCATGAGGCTACCAAGCACGACGGAACCGCCTGGTATAGCTGTACGAGATGTATACTGTCGTTTCAGCGCCCGGATCATTTACAGCGCCATGAACGTTCAATTCCTGGGCCACCCAAGCGTCCATGCGAAGAATGTGGTCGGCTTTTCAAACTGACCAGTCAGTTGCTGCGAAACCAACGCACACGACACCGTGTTCTGCAGCCACGTTTGCAGGTAGAGGAGCCCGTAGGCACCTGTATCGAGAAAGCGGGAACTCTCACCCATCGTATGAGGGCCGATGATGATGATGTTGCCCTAATTCAACAGTCAAATTCCGACGACAAGACCTTGGGCCAGATTTTGTACGACGACACGTGGAGGGCAAAGTACACTTCGCGGACGAACCCATGAATGTTCCTAGCGATGTGTTACACGAAGACCAACCAGTGAGTGACAGCTATCGGCGCCATTGGCCCATGATCCGGCACTGTTTCCACCGTCATCACCCTATTCTAGATATCTACAATTTCCGACTGACCGACCTCGCCCGTCTACGCAGCTACGTGGAAGCCATCTTCAACGATCAAACTACGGCCTTCAAGTTGAATCTGGCGTTTGGTTATGTGCTGCACTATAAGTCCGATACTTTTACCCGAGCAGTAACATCCGGGTATTTGACCAACCGTTTACCATCACGGATAGGGCGTCGCTAGAGACGATGCTGGAGAAACTGGACACCGTGGATTCCTTGAAATGGGCCCAACAACAGCGCCCCAACACCCAATGGGTTGTAGAGAGGGTGGCCAATGTCACGGTTTTCGTTAACAAGCTGACCGACCACCCCAATGGGCTGAATGCGTCACCCATGCACTGATGGATACCATAACATGCCGTACATATGTCTATATGTCTACATGCTGATCGTTGACTTGAGCTCAGTAAACACTTGTACCTAATGTGACGGTGCGTTAAATAATAAAACATGGTCTTTGATATTTCAATTTGTTTTGCTGTGAACATAATAAACATGTTCGTCGTTTTGCTGTGAACATAATAAACACACCCAGGGCGGCTCCCCCAGCCTGGGTATGATGTGACATTGGGGATAAAAAAAACTGTATGAACATTGTGAACTTGTTGTTATTCACAACCGCTATCGGATTGTATAATACAGAACATATATTGTATAATACAGGACAGATATGGTATAATACAGTACAGATTTGGTATAATACAGAACATATATTGTATAATGCAGGACAAATACGGTACAATACAGGACAAATTTGGTATAATACAGGACAGATATTGTATAACACAGGACAGATATTGTATAATACAGCACAGATACGGTATAATTCAGGACAGATATGGTATAATACAGCACAGATATGGTATAATAGAGGCCAAATGTTGCATAATACAGAACATATATTGTATAATAAAGGACATATATGGTACAATACAGGACAGATATTGTACAGTACAGCACAGCTTTGGCATAATACAGGACAGATACTGTATAATACAGCACAGATTTGGTATAATACAGAACATATATGGCATAACAGAGGACAAATACGGTACAATACAGGACGACAGATATTGTATAACACAGGACATATATGGTACAATACAGGACAGATACTGTATAATACAGCACAGATTTGGTATAATACAGAACATATATTGTATAATACTGGACAGATATTGTATAATACAGGACAGATATGGTATAATACAGCACATATATGGTACAATACAGGACAGATATTGTATAATACAGCACAGATATGGTATAATAGAGGACAAATATGGTACAATACAGGACAGATTTGGTATAATACAAGACAGATATTGTATAACACAGGAAAGATATGGTATAATACAGCACAGATATGGTATAATTCAGGACAGATATGGTATAATACAGCAAAGATATGGCATAATGCATGACAGATATGGATGGTCCATCTCTAAACCTTTCTTCACTGCCCCCAAAATGCCAATTTTCGCTACTACTCATCCCTCAAATCGTGGCCTCCACCCCGAAGGCTACAAGATGACACCCCACAGGACGCATTCGCACCAAGGATGGTCCATCTCCACACAAAATACCTTCCTTCAATGCCCCAAAATGGCCACTTTCGCCACTACTCGTACTGATGACGTCACCAATGACGTCAGAGATGCTATGAACACCCCTCAAATCGTAGTCTCCACCCCGAAGGCTAGAATATGACACCCCACAGGACGCATTCGTCACCAATGACGTCACAGATGCCGTGGACATCCCTCAAATCGTGGCCTCCACCCCGAAGGCTACAAGATGACACCCCACAGGACGCATTCGCACCAAGGATGGTCCATCTCCACTCAAAATACCTTCCTTCACTGCCCCAAAATGCCCACTTTCGCCACTACTCGTACTGATGACGTCACCAATGACGTCAGAGATGCTATGAACACCCCTCAAATCGTAGTCTCCACCCCGAAGGCTAGAATATGACACCCCACAGGACGCATTCGGACAAAGGATGGTCCAACGCTACACCAAATACCTTCCTTCACTGCCCCAAAATGCCCACTTTGGCTACTACTCCTACTGATGACGTCACCAATGACGTCACAGATGACGTGAACATACGTCAAATCGGTGTCTGCACCACAAGAACTACAAGATGACACTCCAAATGACGCATTCGGACCAATAGTGGTCCATCTCTACACCAAATACCTTCCTTCACTTCCCGAAAATGCCCACTTTCGCTACTACTCGTACTGATGACGTCACAATGACGTCACAGATGCTGTGGACATCCTTCAAATCGGGGTCTGCACCACGAGAGCTACAAAATGACACCCCATGTGGGGGGCCTAACCGTGTATTTGCGCCTGATCGTGTCAGCGCCAAATCGTGTAAAAGAATTGCGCCTAATAACGTGTTGCGCCTAACCGTGTAGGAAATTTGCGCTTAATGGTGGAACTGCGCCTAATCGTGTACGAAAATTGCGCTTAATTGTGGAACTGCACCTAATCGTGTACGGAATTTGCGCCTATTTGTGTAAATGCGCCTAATCGTGTAAGGAGGCTGCGTCTAATCATGTAACTGCTCCTAATCATTTGAACCATCTTGCGCCTAATTCTGCGTTGCGCCTAATCGTGTAGAAAAAATGCTCCTAATTGTGGAATTGCGCCTATTCGTGGAGGAGATTTGCTCCTAATTGTGGAAATGAGCCTATTCGTGTGAGAAATATGCGTCTAATCGTGGAAACGCGCTTATTTGTGGAAATCATTTTGCGCCGAATTATGCGTTGCGCCTGATCGTGTAGAAAATTTGCGTCTAACTGTGGAAATGCGACTAATTGTGTATAGAGGCTGCGCCTAAACGTGCACAACGTGAAAACATAAGTAGTATGTAAAGAATGGATCAAGTCAACTTGACCTACTTTCGTCATTTTTGGGGAGGTCACGGGAAGATCACGTGATCAAGAGGTCAAGGTCAATGTACGAGTTGTCACAGCGAAACAGCTCACTAATTACCAGTATACGAGTTGTCAGAGCATTTCCATCATAGCTCTCTAGATTTGTATCTAATACCGCTTATGCCGGTGCTAGGGGCCGTGTGGTCATATCATCCAAGTTGCCACATGAACAGGTACAATAAAAGCGTACCTGAGATACAACACATATCACGAATCGTTAGACTCTTGGTATGTACTTTAGAATAGGTTAACCAGAAGACTTTTCTGTGAAGTCATGTGACGCAGTCAGTATGTCGGCACCTCTTCCCACTTCCCTTATATGTGTTGTAATTTTTTCCTGTATATGACGAGATTCTGCTGGTGGACGTTTCGTCCCCGAGGCCCGCCCCCTGTACAGGCCTTTTGGTCTTTGATATATGTTGGCATTTGTGGGAAGTTGATGCTGGGTCGACATCGGGCCTTACAGACTAGTATTTTGTGTTAAATGCCGTCATTTACATCTGACGACGATACAGCTCACCAATCTCCAATGTACGAGTTGTCACAGCGAAACAGCTCACTAATTACCAGTATACGAGTTGTCAGAGCATTTCCATCATAGCTCTCTAGATTTGTATCTAATACCGCTTATGCCGGTGCTAGGGGCCGTGTGGTCATATCATCCAAGTTGCCACATGAACAGGTACAATAAAAGCGTACCTGAGATACAACACATATCACGAATCGTTAGATTCTTGGTATGTACTTTAGAATAGGTTAACCAGAAGACTTTTCTGTGAAGTCATGTGACGCAGTCAGTATGTCGGCACCTCTTCCCACTTCCCTTATATGTGTTGTAACTACAGTTCCGGGACATACGGTCACGTATTCCTCCGCGGTGATGCAGTCTGGCGATGATGCGGTCGCGGGAAAGGGCCTCCGCGGATAGAAAATAGTCCGAAATACGGGGGAAATTCTCCGGCAATCTTCGCCAATCTTCGGGACATTTTGGGGGCCAGAAGGGCCCCTATTGGACCGATTGAGTCGAGTGAGGTGTCAAAGTGAAGAGCTCGTCCAGGGCTATCAAGTTGTGGGTGCATGTAAATTGAGGATTTGTCCCGAAAATATAAAAAGCGGAACACGGACTTTACCCCTAAAATAGGGGAAAACTCCTATCAACCAGGTCCAAAAGGGCTAATATCGGTCTCCGGCTTATCGGGCCTGCCTATCAAGTCATGGATGGGTGTATGTAAAATGAGGACTCCGAAAATATAAAATGCGGAAAGCGGACTTTACCTCAACAATAGGAGAATGATTCGAACATTTGCATCTATACTGAAAAATGCCTGTATGGGGGTGGTCATTTTTTGTGGATTTTACTGTGGGGTCTTGTTTTCTTCGTGTCACCACGTAAAACACGATGGGAAGGGTCTCGGAGCTGAGCGGTGAAATTGTTCGAAATGTCCCGGTACCGGGTAGGTCTGTATATAGGCCCATACTGGCTCAGTGGATAGGTCCATACTGGGAAACTTACTCCTGGACATTGCGATATGGGCTGTGGGATCTTGTTTTTCACGTCTCACCACGTAGAACACGATGGGCGGGGTCCCGAAGCTAAGAGGTGAAATTTTTCGAAAAGTTCTGGATAGGCCCATAAGCCTACTGGCTCAGTGGATAGGTCGATACTGGGCAATTCACACATGTTCATTGCGATACGGGTTGCGGGATCTTGTTTTTCAAACTGACTGTCACCATATGAGTGAAACAAACTTGAGTGTGACATTAAGCCAAATTCCCTCCCTCCCTCCCCGTATATTGGCCCATACTGGCTCAGCGGATAGGTCCATACTGGAAAATTTTCTCCTGGACATTGCGATATAGGTTATGGGATCTTGTTTTTCACGTCTCACCACGTAGAACACGGTGGGCGGGGTCCCGAAGCTAAGCGGTGAATTTGTTGGAAAAAGATACTGCGTGCATGCGTAGTGGGCAAAAAGTGCTGGGTGGACGTTTGGGATCTAGGTGAGCCCCTAGTGGTCCGATGGTGTCGTATGAGGTCTTATTTTCAAGCTCTCGTGGAGGGGCATCCGACTGGACTAATGGATCGTCCGTTTTCATTATTTTGCGCATGCGCAGTCTGGTAGTAGTATAGAAAGCAGACATTCTGGGGGTGCGTGAGGTGTGTTTGGGGTAGAGATGGACCACTATTGGTCCAAATGGGTCGTGAGAGGTGTGAAAGTGAAGCTTTTGTGGAGTAGAGTCAGAATGGCGTGTTTTTTATTGCAAGTCGCGTCAATCTGCGCATGCGCAGTTGGGTGTAGTGAGTAAAGTGGTCAGTTTGGGGGTGCTTGGGGTTGTGTTTGGGGTAGAGAGGGACCATTCTTGGTCCGAATGCGTCGTGTGGGGTGTCATTTTGTAGCTCTCGGTATGTAGACCACTATTTGAGGCATTTCCACGTGATCTGTGACGTCATTGGTGACGTCATCAGTAGAAGTATTAGCGAAAGCGGACATTTTGGGGTGTATAGGAAAGCATTTGAGGTAGAGATAGACCATCCGTGGTCCGAATGCGTCGTGTGAGGCGTCACCTTGTATCAACGCATGCCAACGCCAAGCTTAACGCCCTGGTGAATTAGCCCTGAAGCTCTGATTTTCAAGATAGTCCACTAATTCATCGAAATGCGGTGACGCCCCTCAACGACTGTCGTTACGCCTTAACGCCCATGATGTAGACCGGTGAGAGAACAACAGCAACAACAAGGATGACAGATCAATCATTTTATTATCGCCTCCAGTACATCATACCCAAGCTGGGGGAACTGCGTTGGGTATGTTTACAATACAAGTGCCCGTTAGATGTATTCTCGGTTGCTCTTGTCCAATCAGAAGTCGCCATTTCAGAAAGTTCCATCTTCGGCCATGTTCGCCCTGATCCGTTTGTTCTAATCGTCGTCGGGCAGGCCAGGATACCGTTGAGGCAACATATCCTCAAATAGTTGTTTGCGCATTCTGAGTATCTATCAGTGCATGGGTGAATACATTCATCCGATGGGGTGGTCGGTCAGCTTGGTAACGAAAAAGGTGACATTGGTCACCCTATCTACGACCCGTTGGATGTTGGGGAGTTGTTGTTGGGCCCATTCCAACACATCGAATTGGTCCACTTGGTCCAGCACGGTGTCTAGCGATGCCCTATCCGTGATGGTAAAGGGTAGGTCAAATACCCGGATGTTACCGCTCGGGTAAAAGTATCGGACTCGGTCTGTCTTCTTGTGCTGCAGCACATAACCAAACGCCAGATGCAACTTGAAGGCCGTCGTTTGAAGAGCCGAGACAGGTCCTCTAACCGGAAATTGTAGATGTCTAGTAGCGGGCGATGACGGTGGAAACATCGACTGATCATAAACCAATGGTCCCTGTAAATGTCACTTAATGGGTGGGCGTCCGTTAAGAGATCACTGGGGGCATCCACTGGATATTTCTGAAAATGCTCGATGTCGTCAGGCGTATGTGGAACAGTATCACCGATGTCCAGCTGGATATCTAGGCCCCCATCGACTGCAGACACAAGCAAACTGGACATGGATATTGTATAATACAGGACAAATATGGTACAATACAGGACAGATGTGGTATAATGCATGAGAGATATCGTATAATAGAGGACAAATATTGTATAATACAGCACAGATTTAGTATAATGCAGGACAGATATGGTATAATACAGGAAAGATATGGTATAATGCATGACAGATATGGTAGAATAGAGGACAAATATTGTATAATACAGAACTTATATTGTATAGTACAGGACATATATGGTACAATAGAGGACATATGGTATAATACAGCACAGATAAGGTATAATACAGCACATATTTGGTATAATACAGGACAGATATTGTATAATACAGGACAGATATTGTATAATACAGCACAGATATGGCATAAAACAGGACATATTTATAATACTGGACAGATATGGTATAATACAGGACAGATACGGTATAATACAGCACAGATTTGGTATAATACTGGACAGATATCGAATAATACAGGAAAGATATTGTATAATACTGGACAGATATGATATAATACAGGACATATATTGTATAATACAGCAAAGATATGGTATAATACAGGACAGATATTGCATAATAGAGGGCAAATATGGTATAATACAGGGCAGATATTGTATAATATAGGAACTATATTGTATAGCGCGGTGCTAGACATGTCACAAGTGGGCACCCGAGTGTACAGGGCAGCGATGAGCTAATTGTTGGGAAGAACAACGTAGGAAAGTTATTGAGGGCTGTGGGTTTATAAAAGAGGTGGTAGGTGGGAATGATACGCAGCCGACATGTTCTCTTTTTTGACCTGCCTGAAGCCATTTAGTCGTCCCGAAGATTTGCGACGGCACGAGTCCTCCATCCACAAGGGCGCACGGTATACTTGTATAACCTGCGCACCATCATTTAATCGGGAAGATGCTTTACGGCGCCACGAACGCTCACTCCAGGAGGGCGCGACGGAACAACGTAATGAATGTGGTCAACTCAGTTAAGACGGCATCAGCGTTTGATTCATTGTCCGTCACCAAGGCATGGGCGACCACTTTCCACTGAAGAGGAGCCCAGGAAGGTCAGTCCCACTGAAGAGGATCCCAGGGAGATGAAACGTACGGAGACCCCACCCACCCAACATTTGCCGAGCACCGAGCCCATGCCCAGTTTGCTTGTGTCTACAGTCGAAGAGGGCCTAGATATCCAGCCGGACACCGGTGATACTGTTCAACATACGCCTGACGACATCGAGCATTTCCAGGAAGATCCAGTGGATGCCCCCAGTGAACTCTTACCGGACGCCCATCCATTAAGTGACATCTACAGGGACCATTGGTTCATGATCCGACGATGTATCCATCGTCATCGCCTGCTACTAGACATCTACAATTTCCGGTTAGAGGCCCTGTCTCGGCTCTTCAAGTACGTGGAAGCCATCTTGAACGATCAAACTACGGCCTTGAAGTTGAATCTGGCGTTTGGTTATGTGCTGCAGCATAAGGAGACAGACCAAGTCCGATAGTTTTACCCGAGCAGTAACATCCGGGTATTTGACCAATCGTTTACCATCACAGATAGGGCGTCGCTAGAGCCCGTGCTGGACCAAGTGGACCAATTCGATGTGTTGGAATGGGCCCAGCAACAACGCTCCAACACCGAATGGGTCGTAGGGGGGCGAAATCGTGCCCTACCAAACTTTCTGCGCCATCTCCGGAACGACAAAAATAGAGAGCTGAAACTTCGTGACTTTTTTCATCATATTGGGATCATTTTGAGCCTATTTGCACGACCTGAAAAGCTGAAACTTCGTGACTTTATAGTTTATCATATTGGGGTCATTTTGAGCCTATTTGCATGACCCCCGAGGAAAGGAACATGGGTAAATTCAACATGACGGCCATGTGGGGTCCCAGAAAAGTGATGTTTTTGTCATATTACTTCAAAATTTCTGCTTTTCTGCGTTGAAAAGTGGGCAAAAACTATTTTATTTCACATCATATTAATATTTACTAATTTATCAAGCTGTTTTTGTGGAGAAATTGCATAAATAAAAAATTAGGAGAATCTGACCGAAAAATCGACCAAAAAATGCCGTTTTTGAAAATGACGTCACTGTGACGTCATCAAAGCGGCCATTTTTTACATTTTCTGGTAGAGCTTGACTCAAGGGTATAGTGTAGTAAGTTTCATCCCCCTAGCACAAGGGGTAAGAAAAATAATTAGGGGGTCCATTTCGGCCCCCCATCCCAGGCCACGACAGGTCCCAAAAATCCCAGGCCAGATAGTATTAAGGCGTAACGACAGGCGTTGAGGGGTGACACCGCATTTCGATGAATTAGTGTCAATTTCATGGACTATCTAGAAAATCAGAGCTTCACCAGGGCGTTGAAGCGTTAAGGTTGATGTTGGCAGGCGTTGATACAAGGTGACGCTTCACACGGCGCATTCGGACCAGGAATGGTCCATCTCTACCCCAAACGCTTTCCTACACACCCCAAAATGCCCGCTTTCGCTAATACTTCTACTGATGACATCACAGATGGCGCGGACATGCCTCAGATGGTGGTCTACATACCGAGAGCTACAAAATGACACCCCACAGGACGCATTCGGACCAAGGATGGTCCCTCTCTACCCAAAACACCTTCTTTCACACCCCCAAAATGTCCGCTTTCGCTACTATTTCTACTGATGACGTCACCAATGATGTCACAGATGACGTGGACATGCCTCAAGTCGGGGTCTACATCACGAGAGCTACAAAATGACACCCCACACGACACATTCGGACCAAGGATGGTCCCTCTCTACCTCAAACACACCCCCACGCACCCCCAAAATGACCACTTTAATTACTACACCCAACTGCGCAAGCGCAGATTGACGCGACTTGCAATAAAAAGCACGCCATTCTGACTCCACCCCACAAAAACTTCACTTTGACACCTCCCACAACCCATTTGGACCAATAGTGGTCCATTTCTACCCCAAACAGACCCCCAGAATGTCTGCTTTCTACACTAGGACCAGATTGCGCATGCGCAGAATAACGAAAACGGACGATACATTAGTCCAGTCGGATGCTCCCGCACGAGGGCTTCAAAATAAGGCCTCATACGACACCATCGGACCACTAGGGGCTCACCTAGACCCCATAATGTCCATCCAGCACTATTTACCCACTACGCATGCGCGCAGTGACTTTTTAAAAAAATGTCACCACTTAGCTTCGAGACCCCTCCCATCGTGTTCTACGTGGTGGGACGTGAAAAACAAGATCATACAACCCATATCGCAATGAACATATGCGAATTGCCCAGTATGGACCTATCCACTGAGCCAGTAGGCCTATGGGCCTATCCAGACCTCCGTGAACTTTTCGAAAAATTTCACCACTTTTCTCCAAGCCCATTCCCATCGTGTTTTACGTGGTGAGACGAAGAAAACAAGCCCACACAACCCATAGTAAAATCCACAAAAAATGACCACCCCCATACTCCATACAGTCATTTTTCCCTATAGATGCAAATGTTCGAATCGTTCTCCTATTGTTGAGGTAAAGTCCGTGTTCCGCATTTCATATTTTCGGACACAAGTCCTCATTTTACATACACCCACCCATGACTTGATAGGCAGGCCCGATAAGCCGGAGACCGATATTAGCCCTTTTGGACCTTGTTGATAGGAGTTTTCCCCTATTTTAGGGGTAAAGTCCGTGTTCCGCTCTTCATATTTTTGGGAAAAATCCTCAATTTACATGCACCCACCCATGACTTGATCGCCCTGGACGAGTACTCTACTTTGACACCTCACTCGACCCAATCGGTTGATTAGGGGCCCCTCTCGTCCCCAAAATGTCCCGAAGATTGGCGAAGATTGCCGGAGAATTTCCCCCTGGCTCCCGCGTATTTGGGACTACATTCTGAGTAGTATAGTAAGTGCTTTTCGAGTCGCATTTCCCAGGGAGGTAACTCTTGGTGCCCTTTTTTTCCAGGTTAAAGTATAGGGGGCACCACATCGCCTTTCACCTCTGTGGCGCCACCAGCTCAAGGTCACGTGGAGGTCAAAAGTAGTTCCGGGAACCTTTAACCTTTGTATTCTTCCGCGGTCTGGTGGTGATGCCGTCACTTCCGCGGACAGAAAGTAGTCCCATGTCAACCAAGTGACTTCCAATGTTAATGTATACGGGGAATGCCTAAAAAGAGTATGGGAATAGACGTTTTGTGACCGGGGTGGGTCCCTAGTGGACCGAATGGGTCGAGTGAGGTGTCAAAGTAAAGCGCTCCTCGAGGGCCATTCAGTCATGGGTGGGTGCATGTAAAATTAGGATTTTTCCCCGAAAATATAAAAAGCGAAACACGGACTTTACCCCTAAAATAGGGGGAAACCCCTATCAACTCTAGCCAAAAGGGCTAATATCGGTCCCCGGGCTTATCGGGGCCTGCCTATCAAGTCAATGGGGTGGGTGCATGTAAAATTAGGATTTTATTCCGAAAACATAAAAAGCGGAACACGGACTTTACTCCTACAATAGGGGTCTGTATTATACAATATAAGGGAAAATGCCTGTATGGGGTATGGGGATGGTCAATTTTTTTCGTTTGCTTTACTATGGGTTGTGGATTCTCGTTTTTCTCGTCTGGCCGAGAAAAACACAATGGGAGGGGTCCCGGAGCGAATCGGTGAAATTTTGGGGAAAAGTCACCGAGGTCTGTATATAGGCTCATACTGGCTATATGGGGGGAGGTGTGGTCAATTTTTTTTTGTGGGTGGTACTATGGGTTGTGGGGTCTCGTGTTTCTCGTCTCGCCGAGAAAAACACAATGGGAGGGGTTCCGGAGCGAATCGGTGAAATTTTTGGGAAAAGTCACCGAGGTCTGTATATAGGCTCATACTGGCTATATGGGGGGGAGGGGTGGTCAATTTTTTTTGTGGGTGTTACTATGGGTTGTGGGGTCTCGTTTTTCTCGTCTCGCCGAGAAAAACACAATGGGAGGGGTCCCGGAGCGAATCGGTGAAAGTTTTGGGAAAAGTCATCAAGGTCTGTATAAAGGCTCATATAGCTCCATACTGGCTATATGGGGGTATAGGTTCAACCTGGGAAATTCACACACGTTCGTTGTGATATGGATTGTTTGGATTTGTTTTTCACGTCTCGTCATTTAGAACACGATGGGAAGGGTCTCGGAGCGCAACGGTGAAATTTATGGAAAAGTACCATATAGCCCATATAGCTTCATACTGGCTATATGGGGGTATAGGTTCAACCTGGCTAATTCACACACGTTCATTGTGATATGGGTTGTTTGGATTTGTTCTTCACGTCTCGTCATTTAGAACACGATGGGAAGGGTTTCGAAGCGAAACGGTGAAATTTTTGGAAAAGTACCGGGCAGGTGTGGATAGGCCCATATAGCTCCATACTGGCTATATGGGAGTATAGGTTCAACCTGGGAAATTCACATACGTTCATTGTGATATGGGTTATTTGGATTTGTTTTTCACGTCTCGTCATTTAGAACACGATGGGAAGGGTTTCGAAGCGAAACGGTGAAATTTTTGGAAAAAGTTCACCGAGGCCTGGGTAAGCCCATAGGCCTATACTGCATGGCAATGGGGTATAGGCCCATACGGGGTGGACGTTTTGGGGGCTAGGTGGGCCCCTAATGATCCTATGGAGTCGTATGAGGTCTTATTTTGAAGCTCTCGTGGAGGAGCATCCGATTGGACTGATAGTTCATCCGTGTTCAATGGTCTGCGCATGCGCAGTCTGGTCGTCGTATAGAAAGCAGGCATGTTGGGGGATGCGTGGGGGTGTGTTTTAACCCACCACTATGGGTCCATGGTTGTGGTTGGGTGGTGTGGGTTCTGCGCACAGACGTCACTTCCGGGTTTCACTAAAACTACCTTCGAACACAGAAGAGTTCCAATGTTTCCCTTAGACGTAGGGTCCGGATGTTCAACATCCGGGTTTTCCCCAGCCCGGCTCGGCCGCAGCGCGCGCGCGGGTTATCCGGCTGCACGGCTGCGCTGGTGAATTTCGGATTATCCTAGGCTACTGATGGGCTACTTTCTCCACGGTGTTCGAAGCCAGTTTCACCGAATCCCCACATGTCTGTTATAGCCTTCATGCATTATGCTCATATAGAAAACACACAAGACAGGGTTTTTTGGGTGAGATCTCATTTTGTTTTTTTATTCAACAACAACAACGTGAGAACAACCACGTGAAAACTGAAGCCCAGAACAGGGGCTTGCACATTGAAATCGATAGAACTTAAGCCCAGAACAGGGGGCTTGAACATTGAAAGAACTTAAGCCCAGAACAGGGGGGCTTGTACATTGAAAGAACTTAAGCCCAGAACGGGGCTTGTACATTGAAATGATGGGCGTCTCGGTCCTCGGCCTTGGGGTACTCGTCAAACATCTGTACGATGGTAGATAAGGTTCTTCCCCGGCATCGATGGTACAGGTAAAACAAGCAATATTGTCCGCACACGCTACTGGTCAGGCTTTGCAACGTTTGACTGTTCGAACACCACGTCTCTGTGCCTTGATCCATGAAGTCTGTTAAATCGGGATGGAGGGGTGGCAGGCCGTAAGGGTCAAAGTATTCGCCCTGCTGTTCTGTCAAGTACACGCCCACCCAATGCTCACCGGGCCGATCCATCGGGTCCGTGTTGAGAACGTAAGCAGCAGGATACATACGGTCTAATGGGAACACATCTCGGGCGAACACCCCTTGAAAGACCATAAGTGTCTCTGGGTCATTCTCCAGCACGGTGGTTATCTGATCTGTATCCATGTTAGGTGAAGAAGTCGAAGGCGCACAGGACGTTGCGCGCCTTGTCCACTTGAATGATGTTGTTAAACTCGGCGTGGCAGATCACATTGACGGTGCTCCGGAGGGCTCGTGCAAAGTGGATTTCCAACCGTAAATTGCCTTGCTTGGCGAGGGCCAGCTGATGGTCGTTGTCTAAGGTGGGGGTCAAATCGAAACAGAACAACGTGTATCCGTTCGCGTAGTCCTCCCGACTGATCATATTCCCTTCGTCATGGTTGATTTGACCGGTGGCTGTAAACAGGCTCTGACAGGCTCGAATGAAATTCGCGCGCCCAAAGTTCGGTGTTAAGGCCGTGGCTGGTACCTGTTGTCCATCCACATGCAGGGCCACAAAATTGATGCCGAAATGTTTAAAGTCAAACGGGTTCTCTGGATCAATCGCTTGGGTAGTTCCCCCAGGAACAGGTTTTCTTTGTTGGCGCTCATATTTCCAGCAGGCACAGAGAACACTTTGGTTTGCACACGTCGGATAGGGTACTGGGCTGGTTTTGTTTCCAAGGCTTTGAGGTGTCCCAATTGAACGGCTGGATTCGGTTTCACTTTTCGGACATACAGGACTGCGTCTTGGATGACAATCTTATGGTCAGCTGCATGCCCGTCTACGTTAGTGGCCATCAAGGCGAAGGTCGGAGGCGCCCGTATCAGTCGGATTTTGATGGGGATCTTGTTCAAGAGGTACCGGTCTTGCATGAAGATGTCTGCGTGCAATCGACCCATGAGATCCACCGAGACGCCGTTCGCGGTCAAAGCCTTCCGTTTGTGATATCCCACATTGTCGTTCTCTACGCCCATGTGCTGGGCTGTGTCCTGGTAGAATAAAGCGGCTGTCAGTTGAGATTGTTTAGCCTCTCGCCCATGCGACAACAGCGTCTCGATGTAGGCTCGATAGGGGTACGTGTTGGTCGAGTCACTGATGAGTTTGTCGCTGAGAAATATATCCACCTGTTGAAACATCGAGTGCAGCCAGAGATTCGTCGGGCCCACCGTTGCTTGGTCGACGATTCTGGAGCCATCTCCATTGACGATCTTGGCTTTCACATACAAGTATGTATGGGCTAAATCCACATAGGCCGTATCCGCATTACTGATGATGAACTCGATGGGCCCTGTTTCGTTGATGCTGGAGAGCGGGAGATGCTCCACCCATAATCTTTGTTCGGCACTGGTCTGTGTGGGCGGGACGGTCCACAAATCAAATTCACTGTTGGCGGAGGGGCGTGGCTCAAGGACATGTTTTAAGAAAAGATATCCTGGGTCTTCGATGTGCGTCGTCGCTGGGTCGGTCGTCGACTGGTGCGTGGTCTCCAAGGCCACCAAGACTTCTCCTGCTTCTTTGGCCCGCCGTTTCAAGGCTTCTTTGGGTGCCGTAGCCCCCAAGACATCACCGGCGACTTGCAGTCCACTGCGTACCGCTTGTTTGCCGATTGCTTTCACCCCACGCGTCACCAAGGGCAGGAACGTTTTGACGATGCTCCTGAGTATGTTCCCCAGTCCATGTCCTCGTTGCATGCGTGCACCACTAAAGACCGGAAGGCCACGCCGGCCTGTTGGGCATAATAGTCCATATAGCTGCGTGCATCGCACTCGCAAGGCACCTTCATTATACAAAGTGGGGAGCACGTGCTTGTCGAAAATGAAGTGTCAGCACCACTTTCCCGCGTTCGAATGCCACCGGTCGTCCCGTGTCATCTCTTATATCCACCGTGATAGTGTTGATCTTTCTATTTGTCGTACGGGTAGGTAGAGCATATGGGTGAAACTGTGGGTGACTTGATCTCCATACGTCTTTTTAATGGGCACCACCCGTAACAGAGGTGTGTTGATATCGCCCGCGATGTGGTTGTCCACCACGTCCGAGTAGACGTAGAGCCCGTACATACCCGACTTCATATCCATCGGGATCTCGCCTTGGTGGGCGGTGGGACCAGCGAACGTCTGTAGATCGAAACCCAGCATTTGCTGTAGGATAGGAATCAGTACTACACTCGCGTTGGCGGAGATGATAAGCTGTGCCTTGTCGTTGTGTGCGTTGTAATCGAAGTTCACGTGATTCTTGAAGGGATAGGTTTTGATGGGTTTTGAAACATTCGTGACCTCTCGTAGAGCCTTATAATGCAACAGTCTTGTAAGCCCACCCATGAACTCCTTGGGAGTATCGTATTGGCCTTCTGGGAGGGTGAGTCGGGTGTCTTTTCCTTCGTAGGTCACCTCGTACCACACTTCATTGGCTCGCACGTTGTACACGAGTAAGGGTATTGGATATCCACGAGGCCACATTCCCAGCGCCCAGGTAAATGCAACGGTTGCGGTAACTGGGTCACGTACTTGGCCAAGGTGTTGTCAGGAAACACATCCAGCGAACTGTTACTGGGTAGGGTGAGGTAAAACATGGCGACTGAGCTGTCCTGCTGCTGCTGTTGGTTTTAATAGGTGTTCCAGGGCTTGGGCGGTTGTTTCCGGCGTCTTGTTCGTCGCGGTGACTTGCTACGTGTCACGGCTCTGGAGATGTGGGGTGTCTTGATCAAGGATGGTTTTTTAAAGATGTGAAAAGAAGGTGCCCGTTGTGGTGGTGTTTTGGGGGGTGACTCCGGTTCCCACTCGGATTCCCAAGAAGGTAGTGGGCCACTCGGCGATTGCTGGGTTCGCTGTATCCAGGCCCAGCGCTGGGGGTTCCCCACCAATTCCTGCGGTACATGCATGTCTTTCAAGACTTGAGCGAAGACCTCCCATCCTCGAGGATCCGTGTGCCACCTGCGTTTACGCATCAGGTGTTTTTACGACAGGCTGTAATTCCGTCTCGTAAAACGTCCCTAGCAACGGTTCCCCTTGAAGATCATCCAGTTCATAGACTCGCTGCTGTCGGGGTAGGCGCCGTTTAATCAGGAAGTGTTCATCGCTCCAGTTGGGCAAGTACCTTTTCTCAAATTGACCTTTGACTTTACTGATCCGTACAGGGTCCCCGGCCTTGTACACCTCCTTCGTCGTTCGCTGCGATTGCCTGGGGTACAAGACACGCCGGACTTGGGCTTCATTGCGTTGGGTCACGGTAATGGGTGCTCTCTCTATACTCCGGTGATAGGCTCGATTGTAACCACTCACAAGTTTCGGGAGAACATCGATGTACCGCCTTGTATTCTTAAGGTGAAATATTTATACATGCGGCCTTTGAATGTCCTGTTGAACCTTTCCACCACGGAAGCCTTGGTCTCGTTGTACGTATGGAAGAAAAACACCTTCTGGGCTTTCAGGAACTGTTGGAACGGTCTGTTGAGGAATTCCGTGCCTTCGTCGGTTTGCAAATACATGGGTTTGCGCCCGGTCTTGAAGATGTCCTTGAACGCCGCTATGAGATTCGCCCCCGTTTTCGTCCGGATGGGTGCCACCCACGCATACTTCGATAGGATATCGATGCACGTCAAGATATACCGATTCCCATCGTTGTGTTTGGCAAAGGCGCTCATATCGACCAAATCCGCTTGCCACTGGGCATCTATTCTTCCCACGATGACCCGGTTCCGTAGAAAATGGCGACGGACAGCTCGATGTAAGGTATAGGTGTCTTGTTTTTTTAACCAATCTCGGACTTGGGCACGTTGTATCCCCTGGGGGTTGGCCGCTCGATAGAGAGCCGACAATGCACTATAGGCCGCCGGACTGTCGGGACTGTAGTTATCCAACACCTTCCCCCAGCTCTTCATGGTGACAAATGATGATGGACCCTGGCTCTATCGTTTATTTATAACAGGCATATCTTGGGCCGGAGTTTCTTTCTGATTTTCTTCGTTGGCTTCTGCCAGCACATTGTCCATGGTAAATGACCAGTCCAACCTCTTGATTACAACACATATAAGGAAGTGGGAAGAGGTGCCGACATACTGACTGGGTGTCACATGACTTCACAGAAAAGTCTTCTGGTAAACCTATTTCCTAAATTGCATACCAAGAATCTAACGATTCGGATATGTGTTGTATCTCAGGTACGCGTTTATTGTACCTGTTCATGTGGCAACTGAATGATATGACCACACGGCCCCTAGCACCGGCATAAGCGGTATTAGATACAAATCTAGAGAGCTATGATGGAAATGCTCTGACAACTCGTATATTGGTAATTGGTGAGCTGTTTCGCTGTGACAACTCGTACATTGGAGATTGGTGAGCTGTATCGTCGTCAGATGTAAATGACGGTAATTAACACAAAAGATTAGTCTGTAAGGCCCGATGTCGACCCAGCATCAACTTCCCACAAATGCCAACATATATCAAAGACCAAAAGGTCTGTACAGGGGGCGTAAGCACTTGATCCACATCTACCACGGCATCTTCCAATGCAGACCATAGATCAGGGTGAAGGGTAAAATGGACTGTACCCCCATCTAGCCGAGCCAATTGAGCAAAGAAGGGGCCGCGTCGGATGTACACATCGTGACACAAGTGGATGAGGTCGCCGTCCAGTTCACCAGACAACACCCGTTTGAATTTGGTCCAGCCCTCTCGGGACAGACGAACGTGAGCCGGGCACGGTTGTGTAAGGTCCGCATCACAGATGTCTCCCACCTCCTCCATGATATCGACCATATCCGCATAAACGTGCAGGAAGACCTCGGGGGTCAAGCTGAGATACGCCCGTATTATATGCTCCGTCATGGTCAGTACGTGAGTGGTACAAGATTTGACTGTCTCTCGTATTTATACGGAGAACCCCGTGAGATCAAAGGATCAGGTGGTCATATCACTGGGCTGACTGAGTCTAGCCGGATAATCAATGGCATCATCGTCTGCCTCCGCTTCATTGCTAGGTTTGGTAATTTGTTCATTGGGTTCTGCCGCCGCTTCACTCAGGGCACGAGCCCACTCCAACTGAACAGCTGACCGCTTGTCCGGTGTAAACAGCTGGTCCACAATAGGCACCACTTTCTCGAAGGCTGTCCACAGATCGGGGTCTAGGGTGAAGCCTCGCGTAGGGTCTTGGTAACGACCCAGGCGTGGGAAGAAGGGTCCACGGTGTACGTAGATGGCATTGTCTATGTGGATGAGGTTTCCGTCGAGCTCACCGCTCAACACCCGTTTAAATTTGGTCCAGCCGTCACGGTGTAACGTAACCGTATTCGATACGGTCTCAGCGCGCGACCAGCAAACATCTCCACGGTCTTCCACGAGGGTGACTTTATCTTCATAGACGTGTAACCCCACCCGGGTTGTAAGGGGAAGGATGGCTCGTAGGACAGGTGACATGGTTGACCCAATGACGAACGGTGAATGACACACAGTCTGACTGTCTTTCGTATTTATGGTGAGGTCCCACTGTCAATGCCACAGCGCCAGGGTCAATAGGGCAAAGACTATTGTGAGGCCAACCAGCCGTCGCTGGTTCCGGCGTGAGCGCTCGTGGTCCATAACCCGAGCATCAAGGATGGCTGTCATAGTCCAGTAAGACCGCTTGTGTGAACTCTTTCAGGATCTGTCGTCGCCCCTCGTTGTCGTCGCCATCTGCAAACATGGACCGAACCACTGCTCGGTAACCCGTGAGTGAATTAACCACGGTGGCATGCTGTAAAATGCGAGTCGCATAAGGCTGGATCTCCGTCATGGCTCTGCAACCGTAGAAATGAAGGTGTGGGATCCAGAGGGATGTGTTTTATAGACCCTGTCACACATGCGCGCCTATACGTAGCTCTACGGGTGTAGTCCGTGATACGTACTATTCTGATTGGTTAGTGCAAAGAGAGAGCAACAACAACAAAGATTACAGCGCCGGAGGCGCTTCTGGATCCCCTGAAAAATCTTCTCCACGTGTCATGGTACAGCTCTGGTGCCCTAAAAATTCCCGCTTTATACACCTACATAGAAGTACCCGGATGTCGGCGCGGACGTCGGCGAAAGCTCTCCAGTACCCGGATGTAGGCGCAGACGTGAGCGAAATTCTAGTACCCGTTCATTGGTTCTTTTATCGATCGCTCATTGGCTCCTTTTCTCGACCGCTGATTGGTGCAAATGGACCTGGTTAATTTACAATCCCCTTTTTCTGTTCAAGCTCTGTATATCGATGCCGCAACATTGTTGCCGAACATTGCCGAAAGGGAGACCTTTTGACCTGGATGTGACCTTTGATCTTTTGATCCGACATTCACCCGCGCACTTCCGGTGATGCCGCGCACTTCCGGATAACCCGCGCGCGCGCGCGCTGCGGCCGGGGCGGGGCGGGCCGGGCCGGGGAAAACCCGGATGTTGAACATCCGGACCCTACGTCTAAGGGGAACATTGGAACTCTTCTGTGTTCGAAGGTAGTTTTAGTGAAACCCGGAAGTGACGTCTGTGCGCAGAACCCACACCACCCAACCACAACCATGGACACATAGTGGTGGGTTAAAACACACCCCCACGCATCCCCCAACATGCCTACTTTCTATGCAACGACCAGACTGCGCATGCGCAGACCATTGAACACGGATGAACCATCAGTCCAATCGGATGCTCCTCTACGAGAGCTTCAAAATAAGACCTCATACCACTCCAGAGAATCATTAGGGGCCCACCTAGATCCCAAAACGTCCACCCCGTATGGGCCTGTACCCCATAGCCATGCAGTATAGGCCTATGGGCTTACCCAGGCCTCGGTGAACTTTTTCCAAAAATTTCACCGTTTCGATACGAAACCCTTCCCATCATGTTCTAAATGACGAGACGTGAAAAACAAATCCAAACAACCCATATCACAATGAACGTATGTGAATTTCCCAGGTTGAACCTATACTCCCATATAGCCAGTATGGAGCTATATAGACCTATCCACACCTACCCGGTACTTTTCCAAAATTTCACCGTTTCGCTTCGAAACCCTTCCCATCGTGTTCTAAATGACGAGACGTGGAAAACAAATCCAAACAACCCATATCACAATGAACGCGTGTGATTTTCCCAGGTTGAACCTATACCCCCATATAGCCAGTATGGGACTATATGATGGGTTGGGTGTGCGGTAGGAATATCATTCTGCGCATGCGCAGACAGGGAATTGTGGGAAAAGGGTATGGAAATAGACGTTTTGGGAGCTAGGGGAGTCCCTAATGGGCCGATGGAGTCGTATGAGGTATCAATGTGAAGCCTATGTGAGGGGGCGTATGACTGGACTAGTGGCTCGAGCGTTGTCACCATTCTACGCATGCGCAAACAGGGAATTGTGGGAAAAGGGTATGGAAGTAGACGTTTTGGGATCTAGGGGAGCCCCTCATGGGCCGATGGGGTCATATGAGGTATCAATGTGAAGCATTCGTGAAGGGGCATCCAGTCATGGGTGGGTGCATGTAAAAATTTTCCTGAAAAAAAAAAAAACGGAACACGGACTTTATCGAAAAATCCGGGAAAATGCCGATATGGAGTATGGGGGGTATATAGGTCGCCGGGCTTAACGGGGCTTGCCTATCAATAGAGTTATCTCCCCCTAGTTCCAGGGTGGGTGTATGTAAAAATTTTCCTGAAAAAATACGGAACACGGACTTTATCCTAAGTTACGAGAAAATGCCTATGATATGGGGTATGGGGGGTATAGGACCATCCTGGGAAACCTACTTCTCGACATTTGCGGTATAGGTTGTGGGGTCTCGTTTTCTTAGTCTCGTCAAGATAAACATGATAGGAAGTGTCGCGGAGCGAATCGGTGAAATTTTTGAAAAAGTACCATACAGCCCATATAGACCCATATAGGCCCATACTGGGGGTATAGGACCAATGTTTGTCCCACTGGGAAACCCACTTCTAGACATTGGCGGTATGGTTGTTTGGATTTGTTTTCTTAGTCTCGTCAAGACAAACATGATAGGAAGTGTCCCGGAGCGAATCGATGAAATTTTTGAAAAAGTACCATACAGCCCATATAGACCCATATAGTCCCATACTGGGGGTATAGGACCAATGTTTGTCCCACTGGGAAACCTACTTCTAGACATTTGCGGTATGGTTGTTTGGATTTGTTTTCTTAGTCTCGTCAAGACAAACATGATAGGAAGTGTCGCAGAGCGAATCGGTGAAATTTTTGAAAAAAGTCACCGAGACCCAAAAAGACCCATATAGTCCCATACTGGGGGTATAGGACCAATGTTTGTCCCACTGGGAAACCCACTTCTAGACATTTGCGGTGTGGTTGTTTGGATTTGTTTTCTTAGTCTCGTCAAGACAAACATGATAGGAAGTGTCCCGGAGCGAATCGGTGAAATTTTTGGAAAAAGTCACCGAGGCCTGGGTAGGCTCATAGAGACCCATATACTGGAGTATAAGCCCAATGTATGTATAAATCCATACTGGGTGGACGTGTTGGGGTCTAGGTGGGCCACTAATGATCCAATGGTGTCGTATGAGGTCTTATTTTGAAGCTCTCATGCAGAAGCACTTGACTACACTAATGGTTCGTCCGTGTTCAATAGTCTGCGCATGCGCATCGTGGGCGTAGTAGAGAAAGCAGGCATTTTTGGGGTATGTGGGTGTGTGTTTGGGGTAGAGATGGGCTATTCACGGTTCGAATGGGTCGTGTGAGGTATCAATGTGAAGCTTGTGTGGGGTAGAGTCAGAATGGCGTGTTTTTAAATGCAAGTCGCGTCAATCTGCGCATGCGCAGTCTGGCCGTAGTAGAGAAAGCAGGCATTTTGGGGGGTATGTGGGTGTGTGTTTGGGGTAGAGATGGACCGCTATGGATCCGAATGGGTCGTAGAAGGTGTCAGAGTGAAGCTTGTGTGGGTTAGAGTCAGAATGGTGTGTTTGTAAGTGCAAGTCGCGTTAATCTGCGCATGCGCAGTTGGTTGTAGTAAGTAAAGTGGCCATTTTGGGGCAGTACATGAAGGTATATGGGGTCGAGATGGACTATTCACGGTTCGAATGCGTCCTGGAAGGTGTCATCTTGTAGCTCTCGGGGTGTAGACCCCGATTTGAGGGCTGTTCACGTCACCTGTGACGTCATCGGTGACGTCATCAGTACGAGTAGTAAGTAAAGTGGGTATTTTGGGGCAGTGAAAGGAAGGTATTTGGTGTAGAGATGGACCATCCTTGGTCCGAATGCGTCCTGGGAGGTGTCATTTTGTAGCTCTCGGGGTGTAGACCCCGATTTGGGGGCTGTTCACAGCAACTGTGACGTCATTGGTGACGTCATCAGTACGAGTAGTAGCGAAAGTGTTCATTTTGGGGCAGTGAAGGAAGGTATTTGGTGTAGGGATGCTTCATCCTCAGTCCGAATGCGTCGTGTGGGGTGTCATCTTGTAGTTCTCGGCGTGCAGACCTCGATTTGAGGGCTGTCCACAGCATCTGTGACGTCATTGGTCACGTCATCAGTAGGAGTAGTAGCGAAAGTGAGCATTTTGGGGCAGTGAAGGATGGTATTTGGTGTAGAGATGGACCATCCTTGGTCCGAATGCGTCATGGGAGGTGTTATGTTGTAGCTCTCGGGGTACAGACCCCAATTTGAGGGATATCCACAGCATCTGTGACGTCATTGGTGACGTCATCAGTACGAGTAGTAGCGAAAGTGGGCATTTTTTAGCAGTGAAGGATGTTACTTGGTGTAGACATGGACCATCCGCGGTGCGAATGCGTCGTGTGAGGTGTCATCTTGTAGCAACGCCCACCAACGCCATTCTTGATGCTTCACAGCCGTGTTCGCTCTGAGCCGTTTGTTCTAATCGTCATCGGGCAGGCCAGAATACCGTTGAGGAAACATATCCTCAGATAGTTGTTTGTGCATTCTGAGTATCTATCAGTGCATGGGTGAATACTTTCATCCGATGGGGGTGGTGGGTCAGTTTAACCACGAAGAACGTAACATTGGTGACCCTCTCCGCTATCCACTTGGTGTTGGGACGCTGTTCATAGGCCCATTCCAAGGGATCCACAGTGTCCAGTTGGGCCAGCATCGTCTCTAGCGACGCCTGATTGGTGATTGTGAAAGGATGGTCGTACACTGGGTTGATGGCATTGGAATAGAAATAGCACAATTCACGCGTCATCTTATGGCATAAGATGTACCCAAATGCTACATTTAATGTGAAGGACGTAGGTTGGTCATTGAAGATGGCTTCCACGTAGCTGCGTAGACGGGCGAGGTCGGTCAGTCGAAAATTGTACAAGTCCAATATAGGGCGATGACGGTGGAAGCAGTGTCGGATCATGGACCAATGGCGTCGATACATCTCACTCACTGGATGCTCTTCGGGTAAGAGATCGCTGGGAACATCCACCGCATCTTCCAGAAAATGTTCGTTGTTGTCAGGCGTATGACTGGAAACAGTAATGCTAGGGACCGGCTGGATATCCAGGCTCTTCTGAGCTGTGGGTATAGGCGGGCTCTCCGTGATCGCATCACCAGTGGCATTCTCCGCCCCGGGTTCATCTTCAGTGGATCTGTCCCTCCTGGGTGCCTCTTTAGTGGGAAGTTGTCCCTCATACCGTGGTGACGGACCATGAATCAAACGCTCATGCCGTTTAACTGACTGGGTCGTTTGAAGAGTTGACCACATTCTTCGCATGGACGCTTGGGTGGCCCATGAATTGAACGTTCATGGCGCTGTAAATGATTTGGGCGCTGAAACGACAGTATCTGTTCTGCCTTGTTTCTCCAAAATACTAGAAAAACTCGCGGTCACCAAAATGATCGATTTTTTAGATACACATGGAATTATCTCTAAAGACCAATTTGGATTTAGAGCAAATCATTCGACATCTTTGGCAGCCTGTTCTTTATACGACTCACTTATTTCGGCGAAAGAATCCAAATATTATAACATAGTTTCTTTTTTAGACCTATCCAAAGCTTTCGATACCGTTAACCATACAATTTTACTCTCTAAATTAGACCATTATGGCTTTCGAGATTCATCAAATAATTGGTTCCGTAGTTATTTGTCCGAAAGATCACAAACAGTGATATACAACGGGATCTCGTCCATGTCTATGCCTATTACCCATGGAGTTCCCCAAGGGTCAATCTTAGGGCCAATTCTTTTTCTTCTCTATATAAATGATATAGATACTGTGACAGATTTGCTGAAAATTATTTTGTTCGCAGATGACACTAGTGTTGTATTCTCTTCAAAAGATCTCAATAATGCTTTTAACGTTATGTCTGAGGAATTGCAGAAGTTATTTATTTGGTTTTGTTGCAATCGATTATCATTGAACGTAAAAAAAAACTAAATTTATGTTAATAAAACCCAATAATCACAGGTCGTCAAACAATATACCACATTTATTTGTCTCTGGTACAGAAATGGAATTAGTTCATCATTTTAAATTCTTAGGGGTTTATTTTAATGATCAGTTAAATTGGAGAAATCACATCAATTATATATGTAACAAAGTATCAAGGAACATTGGGATTTTGAATCACATACGAAATTCGTTAAACAGGAAAACCCTATATATATTATATTATTCGATGATTTTTCCCTACCTGAGCTATTGTAATGTTCTCTGGGGTAACACATATGTTACACACCTAAGACCATTAAATTTGTTACAGAAGCGTGCATTGAGAGTAATAACTTTGTCGAAAAGATTAGACCATACTCGGCCATTATTTAGAGACTTGAAAATTCTACAACTACCTACATTAAATATATATACCTGTCTTCTTATGGTTCACAAATTTTTCCATCATTCTGAATTGCTACCACAAATATTTCGGACCTATTTTAAGAAACAATCGGATGTACATAGTTATCGAACTAGGGGACAACTTTTGAATCTGTATAGACCTATTTACCGATCTAATCTCTCTTTTTATAGCCTTGGAATACTAGGACCTCGAGAGTGGAACAAACTACCTCCTACAATCAAATGTATTACTTCTACATCCTCGTTTAAATCGCAACTTAAAACGCATCTTATTGAGTCTTGACCTGACCTGTTTCACATCCAGTGCAAGGATTGTTTAATGTTTAACGTAACCGTTTTTATTTTCCAATTTTCACCCAGTAGAAAGGTTTAGTATTACAGCTATTTTATTTTGGGATAGAACAAGCCCTTAGGGGTTTTATTCCCTCCAATTATATCATCTACCAATATATATATATATTTAACATTACTGTACTATTATTGTAAATGTGTCATTTATATTTATTTATTATTTATTTGGTGAATAAATTCAATTCAATTCAAATTCAACAGTGTAGGCCTACATATCGTACAGCTATACCGGGCGGTTCCATCGTGCTTGGTAGCCTCATGGCGGCGCAAGTCGTGCCGGCGAGTGAATGATTTCGAGCACGCAGTACAAGTGAACATCTTGGTGGTTGACAGAGTGTCTGATGAAACGGCCAGGCCGTTTCTTTTTTATAGCAAGCTAGCTGTTGATCTATTTTTAGCACAATCAGTTCAACTTGGACGTCAGCGACAAGAACCCGGATGTAGGCGCGGACGTCAGCGACAAGAACCCGGATGTAGGCGCGGACGTCAAACAGATGCACGCTCCTGTGGTGCACCATGTACCCTAGGATGTTCACGAATGTTCCACCATCCCGGCCTTCTATCAGGCCCAGGTCAGAAGCTCTCATGGCCTGCATGTGAATGGTCAGTCATAATGTGCGTATGCATGTGTGCGTCAGTGTGTACACACACAAGCATACACATACACATGCACGCATACACACTCTCGCAAGCACACACAGACGCATACACACACATGCATACACACACACGCACTCACACACATACATACACACACATACAGGCACACACACACACATACACATACACGCATACACGCACACGCGTACATACACACACACACACACACGCAAGCCCACACACACACACACGCGTACACACACGCAAGCACACACACACACACACATACGCAGACGTATACACACAGACACATACACCCACATACACACCAATACATACACACAGACGCATACACACATACACACGTACACACACACACACACACATACACACACACAGATGCATACACACTGACGCACACATGCATACGCACAATATGACTGACCATTCACATGCAGGCCATGAGAGCTTCTGACCTGGGCCTGATAGAAGGCCGGGATGGTGGAACATTCGTGAACATCCTAGGGTACATGGTGCACCACAGGAGCGTGCACCTGTTTGACGTCCGCGCCTACATCCGGGTTCTTGTCGCTGACGTCCGCGCCTACATCCGGGTTCTTGTCGCTGACGTCCAAGTTGAACTGATTGTGCTAAAAATAGATCAACAACTAGCTTGCTATAAAAAGGAAACGGCCTGGCCGTTTCATCAGACACTCTGTCAACCACCAAGATGTTCACTTGTACTACGTGCTCGAAATCATTCACTCGCCGGCACGCCTTGCGCCGCCATGAGGCTACCAAGCACGATGGAACCGCCCGGTATAGCTGTACGATATGTAGGCCTACACTGTCGTTTCAGCGCCCAGATCATTTACAGCGCCATGAACGTTCAATTCATAGGCCACCCAAGCGTCCATGCGAAGAATGTGGTCAACTCTTCAAACGACCCAGTCAGTTAAAACGGCATGAGCGTTTGATTCATGGTCCGTCACCACGGTATGAGGGACAACTTTCCACTAAAGAGGCACCCAGGAGGGACAGATCCACTGAAGATGAACCCGGGGCGGAGAATGCCACTGGTGATGCGATCACGGAGAGGCCGCCTATACCCACAGCTCAGAAGAGCCTAGATATCCAGCCGGTCCCTAGCATTACTGTTTCCAGTCATACGCCTCACAACAACAAACATTTTCTGGAAGATGCGGTGGATGTTCCCAGCGATCTCTTACCCGAAGATCATCCAGTGAGTGAGATGTATCGACGCCATTGGTCCATGATCCGACACTGCTTCCACCGTCATCGCCCTATATTGGACTTGTACAATTTCCGACTGACCGACCTCGCCCGTCTACGCAGCTACGTGGAAGCCATCCTCAATGACCAACCTACGTCCTTCACATTAAATGTAGCATTTGGGTACATCTTATGCCATAAGATGACGCGTGAATTGTGCTATTTCTATTCCAGTGCCATCAACCCAGTGTACGACCATCCTTTCACAATCACCAATCGGGTGTCGCTAGAGACGATGCTGGCCCAACTGGACACTGTGGATCCCTTGGAATGGGCCTATGAGCAGCGTCCCAACACCAAGTGGATAGTGGAGAGGGTCACCAATGTTACGTTCTTCGTGGTTAAACTGACCCACCACCCCCATCGGATGAAAGTATTCACCCATGCACTGATAGATACTCAGAATGCACAAACAACTATCTGAGGATATGTTTCCTCAACGGTATTCTGGCCTGCCCGATGACGATTAGAACAAACGGTTCAGAGCGAACATGGCCGAAGATGGAACTTTCTGAAATGGCAACTTCTGATTGGACAAGAGTAGCCGAGAATACCTCTAACGGACAGGAACGAATATGACAGATGCAAATGGTGGCCTCTGATTGGACAAGAATCTTCTTGAATTGTAAATATACCCAACGCGGCTCCCCCAGCGTGGGTATGATGTAACATTGGGGAGAATAAACTATATGAAAAAACTTCTTGTTGTTGTTGTTCTCTCATGTGTCATCCTTGTTGTTGTTGTTGCTGTTGTTGTTCTCTCTCCGGTCTATATCATGGCGTTATGTTAGAGTGTTAAGGTGTAACGACGGGCGTTGACGGGCGTCACTGCATTTCGAAGAATTAGTGACAATTCCATGGAATATCAGAGCTTCTGAGCTATTTCACCAGGGCGTTGAAGCATTAAGAATGGCGTTGGTGGGCGTTGCTACAAGATGACACCTCACACGACGCATTCGCACCGCGGATGGTCCATGTCTACACCAAGTAACATCCTTCACTGCTAAAAAATGCCCACTTTCGCTACTACTCGTACTGATGACGTCACCAATGACGTCACAGATGCTGTGGATATCCCTCAAATTGGGGTCTATACCTCGAGAGCTACAACATGACACCTCCCATGACGCATTCGGACCAAGGATGGTCCATCTCTACACCAAATACCATCCTTCACTGCCCCAAAATGCTCACTTTCGCTACTACTCCTACTGATGACGTCACCAATGACGTCACCGATGCTGTGGACAGCCCTCAAATCGAGGTCTGCCCGCCGAGAACTACAAGATGACACCCCACACGACGCATTCGGACTGAGCATGAAGCATCCCTACACCAAATACCTTCCTTCACTGCCCCAAAATGCACACTTTCGCTACTACTCGTACTGATGACGTCACCAATGACGTCACAGATGCTGTGAACAGCTCCCAAATCGGGGTCTACACCCCGAGAGCTACAAAATGACACCTCCCAGGACGCATTCGGACCAAGGATGGTCCATCTCTACACCAAATACCTTCCTTTCACTGCCCCAAAATACCCACTTTACTTACTACTCGTACTGATGACATCACCGATGACGTCACAGGTGACGTGAACAGCCCTCAAATCGGGGTCTACACCCCGAGAGCTACAAGATGACACCTTCCAGGACGCATTCGAACCGTGAATAGCCCATCTCGACCCCAAATACCTTCATGTACTGCCCCGAAATGGCCACTTTACTTACTACAACCAACTGCGCATGCGCAGATTAACGCGACTTGCACTTAAAAACACACCATTCTGACTCTAACCCACACAAGCTTCACTTTGACACCTTCCACGACCCATTCGGATCCATAGCGGTCCATCTCTACCCCAAACACACACCCACATACCCCCAAAATGCCTGATTTCTCTACTACGGCCAGACTGCGCATGCGCATATTGACGCGACATGCATTTAAAAACACGCCATTCTGACTCTACCCCACACAAGCTTCACATTGATACCTCACACGACCCATTCGAACCGTGAATAGCCCATCTCTACCCCAAACACACACCCACATACCCCAAAAATGCCTGCTTTCTCTACTACGCCCAGGCTGCGCATACGCAGACTATTGAACACGGACGAACCATTAGTGTAGTCAAGTGCTCCTGCATGAGAGCTTCAAAATAAGACCTCATACGACACCATTGGATCATTAGTGGCCCACCTAGACCCCAACACGTCCACCCAGTATGGATTTATACATACATTGGGCTTATACTCCAGTATATGGGTCTCTATGAGCCTACCCAGGCCTCGGTGACTTTTTCCAAAAATTTCACCGATTCGCTCCGGGACACTTCCTATCATGTTTGTCTTGACGAGACTAAGAAAACAAATCCAAACAACCACACCGCAAATGTCTAGAAGTGGGTTTCCCAGTGGGACAAACATTGGTCCTATACCCCCAGTATGGGACTATATGGGTCTTTTTGGGTCTCGGTGACTTTTTTCAAAAATTTCACCGATTCGCTCTGCGACACTTCCTATCATGTTTGCCTTGACGAGACTAAGAAAACAAATCCAAACAACCATACCGCAAATGTCTAGAAGTAGGTTTCCCAGTGGGACAAACATTGGTCCTATACCCCCAGTATGGGACTATATGGGTCTATATGGGCTGTATGGTCCTTTTTCAAAAATTTCACCGTTTCGCTCCGCGACACTTCCTATCATGTTTGTCTTGAAGAGACTAAGAAAACAAATCCAAACAACCACACCGCAAATGTCTACAAGTAGGTTTCCCAGTGGGACAAACATTGGTCCTATACCCCTAGTATGGGACTATATGGGTCTATATGGGCTGTATGGTACTTTTTCAAAAATTTCACCGTTTCGTGCCGCGACACTTCCTATCATGTTTGTCTTGACGAGACTAAGAAAACGAGACCCCACAACCTATACCGCAAATGTCGAGAAGTAGGTTTCCCAGGATGGTCCTATACCCCCATACTCCATATCATAGGCATTTTCCCGTAATTTAGGATAAAGTATACCCCCATACCCCATATCATAGGCATTTTCCCGTAATTTAGGATAAAGTCCGTGTTCCGTATTTTTTCAGGAAAAATTTTACATACACCCACCCTGGAACTAGGGGGAGATAACTCTATTGATAGGCAAGCCCCAATAAGCCCGGCGACCTATATACCTCCCATACCCCATATAGGCATTTTCCCGGATTTTTCGATAAAGTCCGTGTTCCGGTTTTTTTTTTCAGGAAAATTTTTACATGCACCCACCCATGACTGGATGCCCCTTCACATAGGCTTCACATTGATACCTCATACAACTCCATCGGCCCATTAGGGGCTCCCCTAGATCCCAAAACGTCTATTTCCATACCCTTTTCCCACAATTCCCTGTCTGCGCATGCGTAGAATGGTGACAACGCTCGAGCCACTAGTCCAGTCATACGCCCCCTCACATAGGCTTCACATTGATACCTCATACGACTCCATCGGCCCATTAGGGACTCCCCTAGCTCCCAAAACGTCTATTTCCATACCCTTTTCCCACAATTCCCTGTCTGCGCATGAGCAGAATGATATTCCTACTGCACACCCAACCCATCAGATGCCCCTTCACGAATGCTTCACTTTGATACCTCACTCGACCCCATTGGTCCACTAGGGGCTCCCCTAGCTCCAAAACGTCTATTTCCATACCCTTTGGCCACCGCGCATGCGCAGAATGCCGATATTCCAACCCCGCACCCAGCCCATCAGATGCCCCCTCACATAGGCTTCACATTGATACCTCAGACGGCTCCATCGGCCCATTAGGGGCTCCCCTAGCTCCAAAACGTCTATTTCCATACCCTTTGGCCACCGCGCATGCGCAGAATGCCGATAATTCAACCCCACACCCAGCCCATCAGATGGCCCTTCACGAATGCTTCACTTTGATACCTCACTCGACCCCATTGGTCCATTAGTGGCTCCACTAGCTCCAAAACGTCTATTTTCATACCCTTGGGCCACCGCGCATGCACAGAATGCCGATATTTCAACCCCGCACCCAGCCCATCAGATGCCCCTTCACTAATGCTTCACTTTGATACCTCACTCGACCCAATCGGACCATGCAGCGTATTTCAAGTCTAGGGACTACTTTTTCTCCGCGGAAGCTTTCTTCCGTGACCGCATCACCGCCAGACCGCATCACCGCGGAGGAATACAAAGGTCAAAGGTTGCCAGACCTATAGTGGTCAACACTTGGCACCCAGCCAATGCTGATGCAATCCAGAACATGTCAGTACATGCCTTGATCACGTGATCGCCAGATGACCTTGACACCCCTTAAATTTTACCCGGGGGAACAAATAAGTAGGTCAATGATAAGGAATTTGCGGTTTACCTACTACTGCGATTCCATGATTAGACGCATATTTCTCACACGAATAGGCGCATTTCCACATTTAGGAGCAAATCTCCTACACGAATAGGCGCAGTTCCACAATTAGGAGCAATTTTTCTACACGATTAGGCGCAACGCAGAATTAAGCGCAAGATGGTTCAAATGATTAGGAGCAGTTACATGATTAGACGCAGCCTCCTTACACGATTAGACGCATTTACACAAATAGGCGCAAATTCCGTACACGATTAGATGCAGTTCCACAATTAAGCGCAAATTTCGTACACGATTAGGCGCAGTTCTACCATTAAGCGCAAATTTCCTACACGATTAGGCGCAACACGTTATTAGGCGCATTTTTTTTACACGATTTGGCGCTGACACGATTAGGCGCAAATACACGATTAGGCCCCCCACACCCCACACGACGCGTTCGGACCAAGGATGGTCCATCTCTACCCCAAACACACCCCCACTCACCCTTAAAATGACCACTTTACTTACTACACCCAACTGCGCATGCGCAGATTGACGCGACTTGCAATAAAAATCACGCCATTCTGACTCTATCCCACAAAAGCTTCACTTTTGACACCTCCCACACCCATTTGGATCAATAGTGGTCCATCTCTACCCCAAACACACCCCCACGCACCGAAAAATGCCTGCTTTCTATACTACGGCCAGACTGCGCATGCCCAGAATATTGAAAATGGACGATACATTAGTCCAGTGGGATGCTCCTCCATGAGAGCTCCAAAATAAGACCTCATACGACACCGTCGGACCATTAGGGGCTCACCTAGAGCCCAACACGTCCACCCAGTATGTACCTATACACTGAGCCAGTAGGCCTATGGGCCTATCCAGACCCATCGTGTTCTACGTGGTGAGACGTGAAAAACAAGACCAAACAACCCATATCGCAATGAACATGTGTGAATTTCCCAGTATGGACCTATCCCCCTGAGCCAGTATGGGCCTATCCACACCTCCATGAACTTTTCAAAAAAATTCACTGCTTAGCTCCGGGACCCTTCCCATCGTGTTTTTCGTGGCGAGACGTGAAAAACAAGACCAAACAACCCATAGTAAAAAAAAAAAAAAAAAAAAAAAAAAAATTACCAACCCCATTACAACACATATAAGGGATTATATATATCCCATACAGGCATTTTCCCGTGTAGATGCAAATGTACGAATCAGGCCCCTATTGTAGAGGTAAAGTCCGTGTTCCGCTTTTTATATTTTTGGGGACAAATACTCAATTTACATACACCCACCCATGACTTGATAGGCAGACCCCGATAAGCCCGGGGACCGATATTAGCCCTTTTGGACCTGGTTGATAGGAGTTTTCCCCTATTTTAGGGGTAAAGTCCGTGTTCCGCTTTTTATATTTTCGGGGACAAATCCTAATTTTACATGCAACCACCCATGACTTGATGGCCCTGGAGGAGCGCTTCACTTTGACACCTCACTCGACCCAATCGGTCCATTAGGGGCCCCTCTCGCCCCCAAAATGTCCCGAAGATTGTCGGAGAATTTCCCCCGGCTCCCCGCGTATTTGAGATTACTTTCTGTCCACGGAAGCTTTTTTGACCAGATCACCGCCAGGCCGCATCACCGAGGAGGAATACATCCCCCTAAGGTCACGTAACCTCCCCAATAAGCAATTTTTTTTAAACGGCGTTACAAAAGTGATGTATCATGGGATAGATCTGTCATGTTAAATAATACACTATTGTTAGCGGCGATTGCGGCGCATGTGTACGGCGAGGCCGGTGCGTCTATCTGCCCCTACTATACTACTGTTGCTTTTAGTCGCCAGACGTCAATTTTTCCCACCTCTTGCATATCGCTCCAATTCCTGTACATCCAGGTAGCGATAGGTTTGCTTATTCGTGTAATACTTATATAATACATTCTTGGTCGCCCTGATGACCCTCTCTACTTAATTAGCCTTCTTCTCAATATGTGTGACATGATACACTTCTTCGTTATTTCCCCCATTGGTTATTGAATTCACCGCCTTTGTCCCATCTCAGATATTTTGGGAATCCCTTCTTGCTTCAAAATGAACTCCAATCCCGCAACAATTGATTGATGTGCTTTATTGGGGAAAGAAACCACCCACAAATAACGCGAGGAGACGTATATGGCGAAGAGTAGGAACTTTATGTTGTTGTGTTTCGATACACCAGTAACATCCGCCAGGCCGGTGTTCTATCTCTTAACATTATAAGAACGCGACGGGACGCGGGACGGGTCATCGGCGACGTCGCCCATCGCGTCGCGTTGATAAAAGCGATGCGCGGCGGAAAGGGCGACGCCGTGTTTAAAAAGGGCGACGTCGCATTCTATATCTGAACATTATAAGAACACGACACGACGCGCGACGGGCGTCGCCCTTCCCGTCGCCTGAGATGCGCGACCCCAAAAATGGCAGAAATAGAACACCATAACAATCAAAACGTGACTGAAATACATACTCTGTAAAAAGACTTTTTAATTAATTTGGATAAAGAATAATGGTAGGTGATTAGGTGTTTATCATTTGCGTACACTTCGCCATCCATAAGACTTACCGCGTATAGATGACCCAAATGGTTACAGGTTGGGTGTTTATGTGAAGAACATCACCATGTCTTGCTGACATCACTGAAAACTATTGATCGCTTCTCTGTTGTAGGAATTCATGTTGTTTTTTAAAAATTATTTTGATTTCATACAGAAGTAGAATACAACTACAAAACTCAGTTGAGCCCAGTTAGATGAATTGGGCATGTTTGGCAAGTAGTAGTGTCTACTGAAAAAAGGTCTCATTGCCCTCTTTGCACTTAAACTTGAGGGGTAACTCTTGATTTCCCTAAACCATCCGACAGGGGGCGCCATCAGCTCAAGAGAGCTCCCCGCGAAAGGGAGGTAACTCTTGATGCACTTTTGTGATTTTTGGCAAATGCCGGGTTATCTTCCCTGATTCGAACATTTGCATATTAAATCTATACGGGAAAATGCCTGTATGGCGTATGGATGATCCGATTGGGTCGTATGAGGTATCAATGTGAAGCAGTCGTGAAGGGGCATCCGATGGGCTGGGTGTGGGGTTGAAATATCGTCATTCTGCGCATGCGCGGTTGACAAAGGGCATGGAAATAGACGTTTTGGGACCGAGGTGGGTCTCTAATGATCCGATGGAGTCGAGTGAGGTATCAATGTGAAGCATTCGTAAAAGGGCATCTGATGGGCTGGGTGTGGGGTTGAAATAGCGTCATTCTGCGCATGCGCGGTGGACCAAGGGTATGGAAAAAACCTTTTGGGGTCTAGGGCAGCCACTAATGGTTCGATGGAGTTGAGTGAGGTATCAATGTGAAGCCTATGTGAGGGGGCATCCGATGGGGTGGGTGTGGGGTTGGAATATCGTCATTCTGCGCATGGGCGGTAGACCAAGGGTATGGAAATAGACGTTTTGGGAACTAGGGGAGCCCCTAATGGGCCGATGGAGTCGTATGAGATACCACTGTGAAGCCTATTTGAGGGGGCATCCACCTGGACGAGTGTCTCGGTCGTTGTCAACATTCTGCGCATGCGCAAACAGGGAATTGTGGGAAAAGGGTATGGAAATACACGTTTTGGGGTCTGGGTGGGCCACTAGTGGTCCTATGGAGTCGTATGAGGTATCAATGTGAAGCATATGTGAGGGGACATCTGACGGGATGGGTGTGACGTGGAACTGACGTCATTCTGCGCATGCGCAGTATGGAAATAGACGTTTTGGGGTCTGGGTGGGCCACTAGTGGTCCTATGGAGTCGTATGAGGTATCAATGTGAAGCCTATGTGAGGGGGCATCCGCCTGGACTAGTGCCTCGGCCGTTGTCAACATTCTGCGCATGCGCAGACAGGGAATTGTAGGAAAAGGGCATGGAAATAGACATTTTGTGGTCTATTTGGGTCCCTAGTCGTCCGATGGGGTCGAGTGAGGTATCGTTGTGAAGGATACGTGAAGGGGCATCCGCTTGGACTAGTATGACGTGGAACTGACGTCATTCTGCGCATGCGCAGTAGACAAAGTGTATGGAAATAGACGTTTCTGGCTCTAGGTGGACCACTAATGGTCTAATGGAGTTGAGTGAGGTATCAATGTAAAGCAGTCGTGAGGCAGCATCCGCTTGGACTAGTGTGTTGTCCGTGTTCGACATTCTGCGCATGCGCAGACAGGGAATTCTGGGAAAAGTGTATGGAAATAGACGTTTTGGGGTCGAGGTGAGCCACAAGTGAGCCAATGGAGTCTTATGAGGTATCGTTGTGAAGCATTCGTGAAGGAGCATCCGCCTGGACAAGTGTGTCGTTCGTGTTCAACGCATGCGCAGACTGGGAACTGTGGGAAAAGTGCATTGGAAGGCGTGAGGCGTCCACAACGCCCGTCTTAACGCATGGACGCACTAACGACGGTGAGTGAGTGAGTGAGTGAGTGAGTGGGATCCTACTGGACTAATGTATCGTCCGTTTTCATCATTTTGCGCATGCGCAGTATGGCCGTCGTATAGAAAGCAGGCATTTTGGGGATTCGTGGAGGTTTGTTGAGTGGTTGACCATCCCTGGTCAAATGGACCGTGTGGGGTATCAGTGTGAAGCTCTGGTAGGAAAAGTGGAAATTGCCCCTCATTTGTGGGGCGCTCACTTCCGGTTGTGTGGGGAGCTGCCCTCAGCCAATCAGAAGCGAGTATTTTGACCTGGTGCATTATGGGACATATCCAAGATGGCCACATCGGCCTTCTGGTTCAAGATGGCGGCAGGTCCGGTATCGAAAACTGACCATTTTGTCAGAATGTGGTCATCTGGTGTCGAAAAGTGGATCTTGTATGGGTCCCGCCTAATTTGGCGTAGAGATGAACCACTATTGGTCCGAATGCGTCCTGTGGGGTGTCATCTTGTAGTTCTCGGAGTGCAGACCACGATTTGAAGGATGTTCACGTCATCGGTGGTGTCATTGGTGACGTCATCAGTAGGAGTAGTAGCCAAAGTGGGCATTTTGCAGCAGTGAAATAAGGTATTTTGTGTAGAGATGTACCACCCTTGGTTCGAATGTGTCGTGGGAAGTGTCATCTTGCAGTTCTCGGGGTGTAGACTCCATTTGGGGAATGTCCACAGCATCTGTGACGTCATCTGTGACGTCATCAGTACGAGTAGTAGCGAAAGAACATATTTTATAATTGGCTCAGTGCCAATTTTTTCCCACGATTTGGACTGATGAGGGACACATGTTCATTCCTATATTTACAGACACCACCACCACCACCAACGCACACCACCAACGCCACCACCAACGCCACCACCGGGCGTTGACGGGCGGCAACGCCCGGTGGTGGTGGTGGTAGCTCCCGTGTGGCAGAGCTCTTGAATCGGAGCTCTTGGAGCTCAAAGCTTGTGGAGCTCAGAGCTCGGAAATGACGTCATCGCATGCATGCGCGCGTACCTGTGCTGCACCCGCACCCTGGTGTACCCTATTCCCTACGGGCTATAGGGTACAGGGTGCACCACAGGTATGCGCGCATGCATGCGATGACGTCATTTCCGAGCTCTGAGCTCCACAAGCTTTGAGCTCCAAGAGCTCCGATCCAAGAGCTCTGCCACACGGGAGCTACCACCACCACCGGGCGTTGACACCCGTCAACGCCCGGTGGTGGAGTCGGAGCTCCGGAGCTCTTGGAACTCGGAACTCGCATGCGCAGTATGGAAATAGACGTTTTGGGGTCTGGGTGGGCCACTAGTGGTCCTATGGAGTCGTATGAGGTATCAATGTGAAGCATTCGTAAAGGAGCATCCACCTGGACTAGTGTCTCGGCCGTTGCCAACATTCTGCGCATGCGCAGACAGGGAATTGTAGGAAAAGGGCATGGAAATAGACATTTTGGGGTCTATTTGGGCCCCTAGTCGTCCGATGGGGTCGGGTGAGGTATCATTGTGAAGGATACGTGAGGGGGCATCTGTCTGGACTAGTATGGCGTGGAACTAACGTCATTCTGCGCATGCACAGTAGACAAAGTGTATGGAAATAGACGTTTTGGGGTCGAGGTGGGTCCCTAGTGGTCTAATGGAGTTGAGTGAGGTATCGTTGTGAAGGATACGTGAGGGAGCATCCGCCCGGACTAGTGTGTCGTCCGTGTTCGACATT
>JAVTVY010011214.1:0-50588 GCA_036873755.1 Hanleya hanleyi | reverse complement strand
TCCTCAGATCCGACTGTAGTCCAGGCCGGGACGCTCTGCGGCCGTATGGGTGAAGTAGAAGTAGTGGACGATCAGGTTTCGAGTGCGGCCGAAGCGTCGACGCCGAGCCGTGCGAAACCTAGTAGACCGAGACTCGCCGTGCCGACCAGCGCATGTCCAGACCACCTTACAGATCTGGTTCGACGATCCAGCGAAGGCCTAGAGACAGACCAAGCCCTGGCTGTAGAAGATTTGGCCACCCGATATACTGACCTGTTCGCTAAGGACGATACTGATCTAGGTCGAACGACGAAGGTACAACATCACATAAAGACTGGAAGTGCACCACCCATCCGCATTCCCCCGAGGCGACCGCCGATTCACGCCCGTGAAATGATCGATGAGCAAGTTGAAGACATGTTACAGCGTGGAGTGATCGAGCCATCCAGTGGACCGTGGTCAGCGCCGGTAGTTCTGGTGAAAAAGAAGGACGGGAAATTGCGCTTCTGCGTTGATTACCGTGCTTTGAACAAGATCACAGAGAAGGATGCTTACCCGTTGCCGAGGATCGACGACTCTCTGGATTCTTTAGCAGGTGCAAGTTGGTGGAGTACCCTTGACTTAATGTCAGGGTACTGGCAAGTTGAAGTGTCCCCCGAAGATAGATGCAAGACAGCCTTTGCAGCCAGGAAAGGTCTGTACCAGTTCCGGGTTATGCCGTTCGGGCTCTGCAATGCGCCCGGGACCTTTGAGCGGCTAATGGAAGCCATCCTAGCAGGACTCCATTATGATACGTGTCTCGTCTACCTTGACGATATCATCGTTTTTGGACGAACGTTTGACGAGATGATTCAGCGTCTGGATGGGGTCTTCGAGAGGTTAAAACAGCATGGTCTTAAGCTCAAGCCGTCCAAGTGCGTCATAGGGGCACGACAAGTCCTGTATCTGGGCCACGTAGTATCACAGAATGAGATTGGAACTGACCCACAGAAGATCCGTGCTGTGCGAGATGGCCTCCACCCGTTTCGCAGACCGAGGTTCGGAGCTTCCTGGGTCTCTGCAGCTACTATCGACGTTTCATCCGGGATTTTGCCACCATTGCAGCGCCGCTGCAGACGTTAACTTAAAAGAAGACAGTCTTCATATGGGACAACACAGCGCAGCAAGCCTTCGACACCCTGAAAGACAAGCTGACAACCGCTCCTGTGCTTGCTATGCCAGACTTTAGACTTCCTTTCATTTTGGACACGGACGCGAGTAACTATGGCATCGGCGCCGTTTTGTCACAGGTGATAGATGGAGAAGAGAAGGTCGTGGCATACGCCAGCCGCGTGTTGTCGAAGACCGAACGAGCCTACTGTGTGACGAGAAGAGAACTGCTGGCTGTTGTGCATTTCGTCAAATGCTTTCGACACTACCTGTTTGGGCGGAAGTTCCTGCTTCGCACCGATCACGGCTCGCTGAGATGGCTCATGCGGTTCAAGGAACCGGAGGGACAGCTGGCCCGTTGGATCCAGGCCCTTGGCGTCTACGATTTCAACATCGAGCATCGTCCGGGTCGAAAACATGGTAACGCCGACGCACTGAGTCGTATCCCATGCAAACAGTGTGGTCGATCAAGCAGCGATGACGTTCAGGCAGCCGCCCGTGTGATCGAGATGGTGTCGCCAACCGAAGGGTTCGGCCGAGCCCAGGCCGAAGATCCCGACCTACAACCTGTTCTCGACTGGGTGCGGCAAGGTAGCCGACCAAACCGGGAGGACGTCAGTCCGTACGGACTCGTCACGAAGAGCCTGTGGGGTGCCTTCGATATGTTGGAGATTTGCGATTCGCTGCTGGTTAGACGTTGGGTGGATGACCGTGGTAATGTCAAGCGACGACTGCTGGTTGTACCTCGTTCCTTGCGCCGTAAAGTGTTAAGAGAGTGCCACGATGGTCCCACCGGTGGACATCTCGGAGTAAAGAAGACTTTAGCGAAGGTGAGGCAGGCCTATACCTGGCCTGGCCTGCAGACGGACATACGCCAAAGGTGCCGAAGCTGCGATGTATGTAACAGAAGAAAGCAGGCTGGACGCAAACCGCGAGGACCACACAGTGGACAGATGACTGGTTGTCCGGGAGAGAGGATCGCAGTTGACATCCTTGGGCCAATGCCAGAGACGGGCAGTGGAAACCAGTATATTGCGGTCATCGGAGACTATTTTACCCGTTGGGTCGAAGCCGTTGCCATGCCCAACCAAGAAGCACCTACTGTTGCACAGGCTGTGGTGGAACACTATGTGACCAAGTTCGGTGTTCCAATGGCGATCCATTCGGACCAAGGCCGCCAGTTTGAGAGCCGAGTTTTCAAAGGGATGTGCCGAATTTTGGGGATGAGGAAGACAAGGGCGACGCCATACCACCCCCAATCAAATGGCATGATTGAGCGGTTCAACAGAACATTAGCCCAAATGCTACATGCCAGTGTCGACCGTCATCCAAGCGACTGGGACTTGCATATACCGCTTGTAGTGATGTCCTATTGTGCTACAGGCCATGAGACGACAGGATTCTCGCCGAATATGATGGTTTTCGGGAGAGAAGTCTCTCTGCCATCTCACTTGGTACTGGGAGCTCCTCCACGTCAGCAAGTGGAACCTACAGAGTGGGTAGAAGAACTACGGGACGAGATGGACGAGATTCATCGTAACGCCCGGGAAGTGACTGGGAAGAGCCTGCGGCGCCAGAAGAGGGTATATGATAGCAAGGCCTTTCCGCAAAAGTATAAACCTGGAGATCAGGTTTACCTGTACATTTCTGCTCCAAGACGTGGAGAGAATCGAAAACTACGAGACCGCTGGGCAGGACCATACGTGATAAGGGAAGCTCTCACGGACGTGACCTACCGCATTGCAGATGAGGAAGGAGGTCTCCGGGTTGTTCACCATGACAAGCTGAAGCCTTTCTACGCTCGTGAGATGTCCACCAATGAGTCTGAAGAAACGTCTGGCGACGATGGAGATGTAGAATCAGATGATAGCGTCGGACATGGGGCTATCTTTCCTTACCCTATGGAACCATCGACTGTCGGCAGAACGCCGACTGTTGACCGGCGACCTCGATTGACCCGGGGCGGGCGTGAGATACGGCGACCACGGAGATTTGCCGATTTCGAAGTTGATTTGCAGTCTGCATCACCATTGGATCTCGAGATGGAAGCTTTACCCCCGGCCGAGGCCGAGACGGAACCCCGGCGGACGACCCGAGGTCGAGATATTAGACGCCCCGCGCGTTATCGGGATTAATGTAATTCGGCAGTGTTTGGTCAGTGCCGAGAAGCAGGGACCTGATGTCTCCTCCTTCAGTGACGACCCAGCAGACCGCTGGGAGGAACGTCTGATGTAATTCTACCGTATTTAAGCCTTTGTTATTATACTGTGGACTATCTACACTCTCGGAGAAAGGACTGCGTGTTCATTCTACTCACCTATGATTGGTAGCTGTGCCGAGCTCCACGACGAGGGCGTCGTGTTTTCGAAGGCGTGGGTAGTGTGACGAAAATGCCCATGACCTGGAGAATGTTATTTTCGTTCTAATGCTGACAGTGTAAATAGCATTGTGTATGGACCGATAATGGTGGATATTCGACTTACCTGTATTAACTGTGCGCTGAAACTTTCGGCGAGAGACGCGTAAATATCCCTGACACGCATCTTGCATCGAAACCGGGCGAGAGAAGTCGAACTCTGCTGATCTGACACGAAATCCAACACCGCCTGAGTGTACACTTTCGCTATATGGAAGCTGCCATGTTTGGACGCGCAATGGATTCTGGGAGCCAGAGCCTATATAAGACGGACAGAATGGACGTTCGGCATTCTGTCTCAGACAATCGGCGGGTAAAACATCGTGCGGGAGAGCACAGAGACAGGATCGCCGCAAATGCGCCGAATGTGCCGAAAGTGCCGAATTGACTGCCGAAACAGCGCCGAACCATCCGCCTATGGGTTGGAAAGCCGAGAGCTGAGCCATAGCTTAGGAATAATAGATACTAACACGCACAGTATCTGATGACGAGACGAACCGTCAGACGGGGATAAGATACTAACACGCACAGTATCTGAAGACGAGATGTCCATCAACGGGGAATACAGAGCACCAAATATCCCACACTGCAGCCCATCACACAAATACCATTTTACATGATTACATATATTTGCTCACATACAAGATCGTCGGCCTTAGGGACGGAATAGATCTAATCACACTCACCTACACTAGTTACCTACAGGCCTCGGCTAGAGGTGACGGATTACACAAGCTTACATCCACTGTACATATTTACACTGCCGCAGTGCTCGAATTATGCTTTGCCGCAAGTCTTTGAATTCTATTACAAATCATTGATATTAATTGATATTACACTGTAAGGTAATAATACGCCCCCGAGACCAGGGCATTATTACCACATATATATGCAGACAATCTGAGCCTATTAACTCGTCCTTGGGTCAACGCCGTGAGGGCCGAAGTCAGATTCGCCGAAGACGGGTCGCCGAAATCGGGCCGCCGGGCAATGAGGTCTGCCGAGCCAAGACGGGTCGCCGAAGACGGGCCGCCGAAGACGTGAAGTCTGCCGAGCCGAAGACGGGTCGCCGAATTCGGGCCGCCGAATTCGGGTCGCCGAAGACGTGAGGTCTGCCGAGCCGAAAGGGGCTGCCGCCGAAGACGCTGTGGTGTGCTGTACAGACCGACGCCGCCGAAGGGCTACTGCCAGGAGAGGCAGTGATACGGAGAGGATTCCAGAGACGATTAACAACGCTTAGATGAACTGGGCCGTGTAATCTTAGACACGGTAGACGTTCCATAGAGTCCGGGGCTACGCCTACGACCGGAGGGGAACCAGAGACGCCGTACCATACCACGACGAGAGCCAGTCTGGACGAGACTGGGCCGTGACGCGTCATAGATAGGGTCTCATGTATATATTGTATATATTGTATATTATTAGTCTTTCTCTTTAAGATAAAGATAACACTTAACGATAACTACCTCTAGAGTAGGGATCTTTATTACAGGTATTGTGCGCGTACAGAGCTGTGTACATAGCAGAATACAATATTATTACTTTATTATTGCCTTGGTTGTTTTCTACAGGTCCCCCCCATCCTACCTCCTCGATCCAGACAAGGGGACAGGTTGAATCGGACCTTCCTCGTTGGCCAATTCCAGTCATACGAGACTGCGTTCACATCAGCCTTACAATTTGTCACAGGGGCCTGAGACCAGGCCGCCTCAAGTCTCGTGTACACCGCAAAGACAGACGTTTTCTGACCGCTCGAACGTCACATTAGGATGGATGTTGCAAGATGAACCGATACATTGTTGGCCCTAAGATTCATTGCGACCGAAAAACTGAAGTCAAATCCAACCGATTAAGAGCGGGTCACTACTGCCTTGAAGACAACATGTACAAGATCATGAAAACAGTTTGCCCCTCAAATATCTGTTCCAGTGAAAACGACAGAGGAACCATCCAACATTACCTATTCGCGGTCGTGGGGTATTTTCACCAGGAAACATGATAAATTCCCGTATCTTTATATTCCCCGACACTGGATAACTCGTAAATCTCTGGTCATCGTACCTCGAACAAAATGGTGGGGAAGGAATGCTGATTTTTTATATTACAAGTGTCTAGTCCGTCATCCATAATTCAGCCGTCGTCCATTAGAGAATATCCGCGTCCATAATCCAAAGACCTATTCCATATTCCATATAACAGTATTAGCACCAAATTCAAAAAGACAGTCATAGCATACATAAACATAGGCTTGTTTCCTGCAAGAGAGAAGCGGTCAACAGTTTTCAATGATGCCGGCAAGACATCATGATGTTCCAAAAATATCAAATCTGTATCGCTGATCAGTATTCTTGATCCATAATATTCGTTGTAAGGTCGTCATCTAAAGAATGATGTATCTCAGTCACGCTTGGATTGTGACTGTTCATATGAGTACCATGAGGATCTTGAAGTACAGGGGTTCATACGGCCCCTAGCCCCGGGTTATATGTTTGAACAGTAAAGCCCAGCTACCTGTGTGGTTGGATTCAGGGGTACGGGAGAAACAATGTTTTACACATCAACACTATTCTATGTTCGCATACGGATGACAAATAATGTCCAGTCTGCCTCCTTCTGCATGCTTTGGTATCACAAGTCTCACAAATGCCGAATCCCGTGTACAGAAAGTCTCCTCATACGCTACACACGGTAAAATACGGGACATAGTTTTGATCACACAGATAACACACTTGTTTCTTGCAATGTGAACCTCATCATTGCCACTTTTTTTGGCAACACTGATATGGTTTCTGTTATGTCGTAATAGGCGCATATGTTTAACGCGATTACTTTTAAATTATGATGCAACATTTTATTAAATTTGTCAGTCTCTCAATCCTCATTACCGATACCGGGATGGTTTTATGAGAATAAGAATCTAAACAAATCTCAAGATAAGATTATCTCTCATCTGATACCTTGTTGAATATAATCCCGAAATAAATCTCTTGGAGTTAACCAAGCTACGTGTTATCGTGTTTCAGAATCGGTTTCAGTTTTATCTACAATGTTTATTGGTGATTAGCGTCAAACATGAGGCCTCCCCTGCGAATTGAAACGGAAACAGGTATCTTCACGATCGAGAAAACCAGAAAGAGAGATGAAGGCCATTGTTAATAACATGGTTTTTTTTGCAGATTGATGATGCTTTTATACGAAATCGCAATGTGTTTCCGATTTACGGTTAGATATATTTGAAGGCTATGTGATATCTAATTCCATGCGTCAGAAAGCATCCATGTTTTACCTTACGTTTGTCTTTGCGACTCGGTTGTACGTATTTCAGCTTTGGTGTTTCATTGTGTACTTCAGGGCGTTATAGCGAGACGGCATCGCGAATGAAACATGCCACAACTCTCAAATAGCTGTATTGTTACGTCTATGAGGCCTGCTTCATAAAAAAATGAGATGAAATATGTAGCATTATTTAACATATTACCCATCTCAAAATGAAACGTTAAGCATGTAATCGCTCCTTACAGTGAAGCTTTCGTTCCGCATCTGTAATCGAAACGCCTGGATCATAACACTCCAGTTATAGATCACGTTCAGTTTTAACAGTGCAAATGTGCTTGAACTTTAAGTAATAACTTGATCGTGAAGCAATGGGTCCCCATACTATTTGTAGAAATATTGCCTCATTTGTGTATACATTCTGTATCATTGAATTAGCGGGGAAAAGAGTCCGTTTTCATGTTTTTAGCTCATTAGGCTGATTTAAAAAAATCTTGAAAGATATGAATAAAAATGGGGGGTCACCATATCTTCTTTTTAAATGACAGCAGTATGACAAACAAATAGAGCCGTTTCGGCCCTATCCAGGAGGGGCGGGGAATTGCGGTGGAAGTGGGAACATATTTTGGGGGATCATCTCCACGGTCGCCTCTTTTGGTGGAATTTCAATTTTTGGGAGCACTAAAAGCATGATTTCTAGTCTATAGAACACTCTTCGCCGAGACCTTTGAATATGAAAGATTCGCCTGTTCGTCGGACATTTTTCACTTTGGAGCGGCTAGGAACACGCATAAATCGTTCTGTTGTGGCAGATATCAGTCTGTTGTTCACTTTCATACTATTGAGAGATGTCTGGATACTATTATTAGAAAATTCAACCTGTTTTAAATAATTCCCAAACTTCCCATGTTACAGCTCCATAGGCGCGTGGATATGAACGTAAGCTACTCCCTTTACGCCAAACTTCAAGCAGAGATACATTGAACATATTAGAAAATATAAGCTAGTTTGTTCATAGCATAAAATCCGTATCATTGAAAAGTGTTATTGTTATCCCAATGAAATTTCATGTCGTTGTCCAAGGTATACTTCATCTCACACTCTCAATGATCTTGTATTATACGATGTTCTTATAGAGTGAAATCGATTCTTTTCCAACTTAAAGACTAAAGGTAACACCCTCATAAAGATACTCATTAATACAGTGATTAATTTGGAAATGTTCTAATACCGATAGAAGCATGATTTTCGCGAGGAGGTAATTCAGCCCTTCCTACACTTTGGATTTGAGGGTTTTATTCTTATCCTTTAACATGAGATTTTGGCACTTATCTCTACTGCCAGAAATCGGCACGGTGAAGGAGCCATTTAGTGTGGATAATTTCAATCAGTAATACATGCGGATAAAATATAAGCAAAGAAATTGAATGCTCACAGTGTTAATTCTTTTTCCAATATAGCATGTTTAGGGTACATTTTTGACTGAACCCTAAAATCTCATTCAAATCTATGTTATTTCTTAGATTATCTCATTCATACGAAAAAAATTATATAAAAAGAACAACATCGTCAAATTATATGACATTGGATATGCTCTCTTTCAAGTACTTCTCTAATATAATACTGTTATTAACTATCCCAGTGTGGAGCGGTTTAACTAAACTCAAAATAAATAAAGCCATTACTGCAATACGATACATGTAGTGTATTCTCTTAGCTTCCAAAGACAACTGTCTTCATCCTCAGAGACTGGCTAATGCACTGAGTGAGGGTACCACATATATATGCAGACAATCTGAGCCTATTAACTCATCCTTGGGACAACGCCGTGAGGGCCGAAGTCGGGTCGCCGAAGACGGGTCGCCGAAATCGGGCCGCCGAAGACGTGAGGTCTGCCGAGCCGAAGACGGGTCGCCGAAGACGGGCCGCCGAAGACGTGAAGTCTGCCGAGCCGAAAGGGAGCGCCGCCGAATTCGGGCCGCCAAAGACGTGAGGTCTGCCGAGCCGAAAGGGGCTGCCGCCGAAGACGCTGTGGTGTGCCTTACGGGCCGACGCCGCCGAAGGGCTACTGCCAGGAGAGGCAGTGATACGGAGAGGATTCCAGAGACGATTAATAACGCTTAGATGAACTGGGCCGTGTAATCTTAGACACGGTAGACGTTCCATAGAGTCCGGGGCTACGCCTACGACCGGAGGGGAACCAGAGACGCCGTACCATACCACGACGAGAGCCAGTCTGGACGAGACTGGGCCGTGACGCGTCATAGATAGGGTCTCATGTATATATTGTATATATTGTATATTATTAGTCTTTCTCTTTAAGATAAAGATAACACTTAACGATAACTACCTCTAGAGTAGGGATCTTTATTACAGGTATTGTGCGCGTACAGAGCTGTGTACATAGCAGAATACAATATTATTACTTTATTATTGCCTTGGTTGTTTCTACAGGTCCCCCCATCCTACCTCCTCGATCCAGACAAGGGGACAGGTTGAATCGGACCTTCCTCGTTGGCCAATTCCAGTCATACGAGACTGCGTTTACATCAGCCTTACAATTTGTCACAGGGGCCTGAGACCAGGCCGCCTCAAGTCTCGTGTACACCGCAAAGACAGACGTTTTCTGACCGCTCGAACGTCACATTAGGATGGATGTTGCAAGATGAACCGATACATTGTTGGCCCTAAGATTCATTGCGACCGAAAAACTGAAGTCAAATCCAACCGATTAAGAGCGGGTCACTACTGCCTTGAAGACAACATGTACAAGATCATGAAAACAGTTTGCCCCTCAAATATCTGTTCCAGTGAAAACGACAGAGGAACCATCCAACATTACCTATTCGCGGTCGTGGGGTATTTTCACCAGGAAACATGATAAATTCCCGTATCTTTATATTCCCCGACACTGGATAACTCGTAAATCTCTGGTCATCGTACCTCGAACAAAATGGTGGGGAAGGAATGCTGATTTTTTATATTACAAGTGTCTAGTCCGTCATCCATAATTCAGCCGTCGTCCATTAGAGAATATCCGCGTCCATAATCCAAAGACCTATTCCATATTCCATATAACAGTATTAGCACCAAATTCAAAAAGACAGTCATAGTATACATAAACATAGGCTTGTTTCCTGCAAGAGAGAAGCGGTCAACAGTTTTCAATGATGCCGGCAAGACATCATGATGTTCCAAAAATATCAAATCTGTATCGCTGATCAGTATTCTTGATCCATAATATTCGTTGTAAGGTCGTCATCTAAAGAATGATGTATCTCAGTCACGCTTTGATTGTGACTGTTCATATGAGTACCATGAGGATCTTGAAGTACAGGGGTTCATACGGCCCCTAGCCCCGGGTTATATGTTTGAACAGTAAAGCCCAGCTACCTGTGTGGTTGGATTCAGGGGTACGGGAGAAACAATGTTTTACACATCAACACTATTCTATGTTCGCATACGGATGAAAAATAATGTCCAGTCTGCCTCCTTCTGCATGCTTTGGTATCACAAGTCTCACAAATGCCGAATCCCGTGTACAGAAAGTCTCCTCATACGCTACACACAGTAAAATACGGGACATAGTTTTGATCACACAGATAACACACTTGTTTCTTGCAATGTGAACCTCATCATTGCCACTTTTTTTGGCAACACTGATATGGTTTCTGTTATGTCGTAATAGGCGCATATGTTTAACGCGATTACTTTTAAATTATGATGCAACATTTTATTAAATTTGTCAGTCTCTCAATCCTCATTACCGATACCGGGATGGTTTTATGAGAATAAGAATCTAAACAAATCTCAAGATAAGATTATCTCTCATCTGATACCTTGTTGAATATAATCCCGAAATAAATCTCTTGGAGTTAACCAAGCTACGTGTTATCGTGTTTCAGAATCGGTTTCAGTTTTATCTACAATGTTTATTGGTGATTAGCGTCAAACATGAGGCCTCCCCTGCGAATTGAAACGGAAACAGGTATCTTCACGATCGAGAAAACCAGAAAGAGAGATGAAGGCCATTGTTAATAACATGGTTTTTTTTGCAGATTGATGATGCTTTTATACGAAATCGCAATGTGTTTCCGATTTACGGTTAGATATATTTGAAGGCTATGTGATATCTAATTCCATGCGTCAGAAAGCATCCATGTTTTACCTTACGTTTGTCTTTGCGACTCGGTTGTACGTATTTCAGCTTTGGTGTTTCATTGTGTACTTCAGGGCGTTATAGCGAGACGGCATCGCGAATGAAACATGCCACAACTCTCAAATAGCTGTATTGTTACGTCTATGAGGCCTGCTTCATAAAAAAATGAGATGAAATATGTAGCATTATTTAACATATTACCCATCTCAAAATGAAACGTTAAGCATGTAATCGCTCCTTACAGTGAAGCTTTCGTTCCGCATCTGTAATCGAAACGCCTGGTTCATAACACTCCAGTTATAGATCACGTTCAGTTTTAACAGTGCAAATGTGCTTGAACTTTAAGTAATAACTTGATCGTGAAGCAATGGGTCCCCATACTATTTGTAGAAATATTGCCTCATTTGTGTATACATTCTGTATCATTGAATTAGCGGGGAAAAGAGTCCGTTTTCATGTTTTTAGCTCATTAGGCTGATTTAAAAAAATCTTGAAAGATATGAATAAAAATGGGGGGTCACCATATCTTCTTTTTAAATGACAGCAGTATGACAAACAAATAGAGCCGTTTCGGCCCTATCCAGGAGGGGCGGGGAATTGCGGTGGAAGTGGGAACATATTTTGGGGGATCATCTCCACGGTCGCCTCTTTTGGTGGAATTTCAATTTTTGGGAGCACTAAAAGCATGATTTCTAGTCTATAGAACACTCTTCGCCGAGACCTTTGAATATGAAAGATTCGCCTGTTCGTCGGACATTTTTCACTTTGGAGCGGCTAGGAACACGCATAAATCGTTCTGTTGTGGCAGATATCAGTCTGTTGTTCACTTTCATACTATTGAGAGATGTCTGGATACTATTATTAGAAAATTCAACCTGTTTTAAATAATTCCCAAACTTCCCATGTTACAGCTCCATAGGCGCGTGGATATGAACGTAAGCTACTCCCTTTACGCCAAACTTCAAGCAGAGATACATTGAACATATTAGAAAATATAAGCTAGTTTGTTCATAGCATAAAATCCGTATCATTGAAAAGTGTTGTTGTTATCCCAATGAAATTTCATGTCGTTGTCCAAGGTATACTTCATCTCACACTCTCAATGATCTTGTATTATACGATGTTCTTATAGAGTGAAATCGATTCTTTTTCAACTTAAAGACTAAAGGTAACACCCTCATAAAGATACTCATTAATACAGTGATTAATTTGGAAATGTTCTAATACCGATAGAAGCATGATTTTCGCGAGGAGGTAATTCAGCCCTTCCTACACTTTGGATTTGAGGGTTTTATTCTTATCCTTTAACATGAGATTTTGGCACTTATCTCTACTGCCAGAAATCGGCACGGTGAAGGAGCCATTTAGTGTGGATAATTTCAATCAGTAATACATGCGGATAAAATATAAGCAAAGAAATTGAATGCTCACAGTGTTAATTCTTTTTCCAATATAGCATGTTTAGGGTACATTTTTGACTGAACCCTAAAATCTCATTCAAATCTATGTTATTTCTTAGATTATCTCATTCATACGAAAAAATTTATATAAAAAGAACAACATCGTCAAATTATATGACATTGGATATGCTCTCTTTCAAGTACTTCTCCAATATAATACTGTTATTAACTATCCCAGTGTGGAGCGGTTTAACTAAACTCAAAATAAATAAAGCCATTACTGCAATACGATACATGTAGTGTATTCTCTTAGCTTCCAAAGACAACTGTCTTCATCCTCAGAGACTGGCTAATGCACTGAGTGAGGGTACAGGTAGGTTTATATATAGAGGATCTTACACGAGTGGTTATTTAATATGAAAGATATGACACGAGTTGAGTAAGTTTTATATGTTGCGAGCTTTAGCGAGCAACATATAAAACTTAACTCAACGAGTGTCATAACTTTCATATTAAATTGCCACGAGTGTAAGATTCTGTTCATCACATAACTATTTTTAAGCAAATTATAAACGCAATAATTCGAAAGATTTTATCATCAAATCTATCCCCAAATTTCTTTTCTTTGTTTCCTTCTCGACGAAAAAAACGCCCGTGGCTCAGGCGCATCACAGCCTTACAAGTTACTGTATACGCTAAGCCGATATAGTTCCAAAACGCAACAGAGTTTGAACACCTCCCTCTTAAAGCTGTTCAATTTTCACAGCATTCAAAATATCGTAGACCATTTCACAACAGAATGCAGAAAGTGTAACTTGTTAATTAGCTGTTCTTCATACATTATTTATTTTGGGTCATGTCATGCCACAAGCTACATTCGTTCTCGCTGCATCATGCGCGCGACATGTTGGCGAGTTCTAAGCGAGATGACAAGCTAGGCTGACAAGATCGTTTTGAATATGGTACGTAATCTCGTTTGAAGTCTGTAATCAACCAGATCAATTGCAAGAAATAAGCAAACATCGGGAAGATTCCATGTAGATATATTGCAGAAGAATGAACAAACGTTTGCTTTCGAGATCTGACGGGACACGTACGGTACCCAAAATGGCGGCCTGGCTCGATTTGCCAAACAACAATGACAGACTACGTTCGTGGGTATTTTATACAAAATATGAAGCTCAAAACTGTCGAAATAATGTATTGCCGATCATTGCTGCTTGTATGGCTATTGGCAATTATGTTTTCAGGTCGCTGCATGTATCTGGAAAAAATGATCCTCTTGCAGATATCTATGTTGTTGTTGCACTTGTAAACATAGTATTTCGTAGTAAAATTTTATCAATGGGAAAAATAGAAAATTCCAAGATGGACGCCTGATATATCGGGTTTAAATCATAGTGAGGCCGTGTGGTTACCTCATAGTGTCCACACGAACATCTGCAATGAAAGCGCGGCTGACATACCAAGGTTACCTCTTTAGAATCCTCCGTATTCTTTTCTGAATATGAGGTGCCTATAGAGGATTTACTGTAGGGTCATACGGTTGCTTTGTAGTCGGCAGACGTCGTCAATCTTTCCCACTTCTTACATATCTCTTTGATGCACTTAAAGGTGAAATGCAAAGGTTTTTCAAATTTTCATTTTTATATTCTTTGCGGGCTATTTAATGATAGAAATATCAGCCTATGCATTTCATTTGGTTTTATTTGAAATATTTTGTCTCCTGGTAGCTTTTGAAAAGTGTTTCAAAGTTGGTATCTCAAGCCCGGTCAATTTGAGAAATGAAATCCGCATCGCTTATCTGTCCTTGTTTGACGCTGTTTTGTGACGTCACATCAGACCACCTGGCCGAACGTCAATACGTCAGTCTCCGGGTGGCTGGTCTGGCGTGACGTCGCAATCAAGGAAAGATAAGCGAGGACGTTTTGCGAATCTGAATTCAGCTGTGCTAGGAGTACAAACTTTTAAAAAGATTCTAGCAGAAAAGATAATTTAAATTTAACTAAGTGAAGTAGATAGACTGGTATTTCTATCATTATTCAACCTATATGAAATGTAAAAAGGAGCATCTAAAATCTTTGCATTTCACCTTTAAATGGAATACCACTTCCGTATACATATGCGTAAGTGGGTTCAACCGGATGTTCTCGAAGGTGGATTCAGATGTAGGGGCGGCTCTGTTAGTCCGAAATTTTAACAAAGGTAAACGCAAAAGATATAATTCTTTTACAGAATTGTTGGCATATGGTCAGCTGAAACGGGAACGTCGATATAACATTTGTTGGATTCGAAAATATTCCTTTAAAGGAGTACTTACCTTATTTTTGAGTGTGACTATATTTATCAGCACTCGCATTTCAAATCTTATTATATAAAACTTATGTTGATAAAATGCGAAATAAAAGAAATATTGAATATTTTGTTGCTCGCCACGGCGTGCACTGGGCGCCGCCATTGCACCACTGCGTGACGTTTTTAGATGAGCGGAAGTAAGTTTATACTCATCTAAAAACGTCACAACGTCATGGAGACTTAAGGTTGATCGTGTTGATCATGCTGATAATTCATACGAGAAGGAACCCAGTAAATCCACTGCCGTTCTAGTTGATTTTAGTTGTTCAAGTGTAATCATGAAAATGTTTACGAACTTAAAAGCATCGCCGTTCAACTCAAATCACTGGACAATTGCAGAGAACGCTCTTTTAGTTTACCGCTCAGCTTCAAATTTTGTCCAAATTGAATCGGGCAATTCTCCGCTGAAAAACTTGGGGAAGGAATTCTTCAGTTGTCGGAGATAACCTAAACCACTTTCCTTTTAGGAATTACCCCCGTGTGAATTGCCGCGCCAGTTTTTTCCTCGAATTAAAACTCAGACCCAGAGTAGTTCATATGTCCGTAGTTGGAAGGTCCCTGGATCAAGCGTTAGCCGTGACGTTGTCCTGAATGCTGACGTCATCAATCACGTCATCCCACAGGCAACATGGCGGCGCCCACGTCGACGTCAAAGGAGAAACATGGCTTCACAAATTGTAATAAAAATAATAGGTTATCGCCCCCAACGACAATAAAATAGTTGGTTATATTTCTTTAAGAGTCTAACCTTTGTAATAGGAACCTATATTAAATTAGGTAAGTACTCCTTTAAACAACGTTGGAGGGGTCGCTAGAATTTGATATATTCTTACTCACTTAACTGCAGTAAAGACATCAGATAACTAGAGAAAATATCTTTATTACATGGAGAATATATGTTGGGTACAACATACACGAACACTCAGATCACTGACAGCTCCGCGGCATGAAAGAGGGGGGAAAGCGTGTTGTGCACCATTATGTTTTATGAGGTACCTAATTTGCTATACATATACAACAATGGTCCCCACTTATTACGGCACGGAGTGGAGGGACAGATTTCCCTAATTTCGACCATCTCTAATCATATGACACTGAACAAGAACCTCCGTAGTACAGTTGCTCGAATATACAACTGGATGTGGAGAAATCGATTTCTCTATTAATGGGAACATTGGCACATTTTTAATGAAAATGTTTATGGGAAGAATATATATATATAATTCATGTTCGAGTGTGCGCTTTATAAACCGACTAACCCGATATGGCAATTCTATACAGAGAGAATTTATTGCGAACAGGCTCCCACTGAGTCTGTGTTAGAGACAGATTTGGTACAGATTCCATTGAGAACTGATTGGCTCACGGAGCATTGATTTACTATTGATCGTGCTGTTTGTAGCCCAAATATGGTCTTTGGGTAGCAAGTGTTTGGATTAATTGGACTGCGGGCTGTTTATACTTCTCATAAAGGCGAGCAAATTAATACTGTCTTCCCTCACTGTAATCCTATCAAGAGCTGGACAGAAATAGAGCGAGACAGATTCTATTTCCGGTTGTCTGTCCGATTCTGTTGGAGGAATTCCAAATTGTCCGCCATGCGATAGCGACCTGAAAGAGAACACAAGCCGAATAATTTCCTTTGCGGGAAAAAGCAGGGCTTGTGTTGAATATTGTGGACAGACACATACCATCACATGTATTTATATGCCCGTTCTGATATAGTTCAAAGTAGGTTTCTTCTTCATAGTGTTCCATGGGTAAATTCGATAGAGGAATCCTAACAAGAGACTCCACTAATATCAGACGCTGCTTCTCTGGGGATTGTCATAATTCCATTCACTCCCTCCAGCATCAGCCATCGATCCGAGAGAGGCTAGCTGGCATATCTATGGATTTTACCGTGTATCAATGTCCTATTCTCTCGTCCTGGTTGTAGGTGGACTTGGCCTTGATTCCCTCGCACGTATAACCTCTGCAAACCGCTGTGCCGTTCAACTTAAACTGTCATTGAATTTGGACGTTTGGTTGTTGGACTTGATAAAGCGTAATTGAGGCAGTAACAATGGGAGTCGTTATGGCTGCCGATTGAGGGACTAGATTTCCCTAAGCACAGACGTATATTTGTTGGAGTGTATTTAAATACATTTTATAACTGCCCAAGCCTTTCAGCCTGACAGCATATTAAATTCAACGAAGCATGTACTGTGAGTACATGCGTGTATATCTATACATGTATACGTATACACACTCACGCGCGTCTCTGTCAATTTATTGGTGTCCCAAATTGACTTAGAGATAGTATCAAAATCACAATTAATCATTCAGAAAATAATCAATTAATTACAATCTCTTCTAGCTGTTAATCAAATATTTATAGTGGTATTCCCTCCCCTTATTCAGCTATTTCTACAGCATGATAATATAAAAATAATTCTCTACAAATAGATGGCTTAGATATCTATCTAAAAGCTACATATTTTCGTACAAAATAAGCACTGTATTTTGATAGTCCCTTCCAGTGCCCCATATTAGTCAGTCATGCATAAAACTGTTACATGTTACATGTGTTACATATGAATTGATCAGCACGGCAATCGTGTGGTTATTATTTACACCTACCAGAAGGGGATGAATGATAGTATCGTATACTACACGGTGCTTTTTATGCATTTATAGCTATTGGATAGGTTAAAACATTTACCGATGATTTCACTGGGAGGACTGACACGGTTTATCCCATTTTATAGAGTCCGCTTTGTGACTTCGATCCGGCCTCATTTTCATAGTGAGAGAACGATCGATCGTAGAAATGCGGGGAAACAATTGATTTTCGTGTGCGTGTGTGCTCGGTCAGAATTGGCCGCGCCGCGAAGCCCAAGTGTATTGGAAAGGGGAAATGCCGGATAAACCAGTTGGCAGCGAGAGCGGGACTAGGCATTAGAGGCCATGGTTTAGACGTTTCATCGCCGGTAGGTGCTGGATTCGGACACCAGCCCGTGTGAGCGAGTAGTCATGTGGTTTACGTATATTTAGCTTCTTGTCTGTGCTATTAACGGACTGAAGAGATATATGCTACCTTGTATACGATAGATTCACGGTGGCGTCTTCATGCTGGATAGAGGTAAAGATAGAGCAGCAGCCGAACGGGAATCGCTTGCTGAAGTGGCCGATCTCTCGGTACTGAGCTATGGCATTAACAGCACTGGATGAGCTGCGTAGCTACATGCCGAGATGAGTTCACAGTGTAATTTGCAGATAGGCAGCAATTTAGTAGCTTAAATCAACAGACTGTGCTGCACGCTCCGACTGCATGACAATGGCGATGCCGAGCTGCACCGACTGGAGTTTAGCATTGTTCATCATATACTCTACACTATGGTGACGTAGAGCTGAAGTGTTCTGTTTTACTCTCTGCATTCATTCACAGAATTGAGCGAAAGGTTAGCCCTTCTACGCCGCTGTTTGGCGAAAAGAGTCAAATACGCCGACACAGGAGACCTGGTGTTAAAGTAAGGATATAGATATATATTTGCTCTGTTTGTGCTTTCAATAAGTAAGATGGAGAAGATATATTATGTGTATGATCGATAAACAGATTAACAAGCTAATGGACTGAGGCAGGTTTACGTGATATTACTACGATGCATGGACTGTTAAAGATAATGGCCATACTATGGGTATTCCTACTCATTGTTTCAAACGGTTCTGGCGCCGACAGTGACGGACCTGCCGCCGCAAGATTGCCCAAGGAAGGCAGGGTGTCAAAGTCGTTACATTTCCAATCTGTCGAAGGAAAAAACTCTAGAGACTCCAGTCATAAATCCACTCCGTCGTCCAAGAACCGGACGAAAAGTGCAGCAACGAACGTTAATACCAGTTTCACAGAGGAGGAATATCCCACAGAGCCTTTACGGAATACCGCCGACAAGGACAGCGATCCCCCATATGTGGAAGGTGGTGCAGAGACAAAACCCAAGAAGGAATTACCTATTGCTTTAATCATTGCCAGTCCTGTGGTAGCAGTATTTATAATTGTGTTCGTGTGTGTGGCTTATTACTGCCATTCGGCTCAGCTGGACGCTCGTGCACGTGAGCTGGCTTTGCGGATGAAAGCAGACGAGGAAATGGCACAGGTCATGGTTCCACCACCACGACCGGTCGTGGCGCCTCAGGACAATACAGACATGGAGGCTGAACATACGAGTCTGCGCAGTGTGAAAACACAGACTTCTTCTGAATCAAAAAGGGGATCAGTTATAGAAGACAGGGAAGTAATCAAATATTCTCGAACTAGAAGGCACTCGACTTTTATAATATGAGTAATGGTTTATTGAAATATCAATGGGTCTATTGGCTGGAACCCTTTTTCAGTATCTCAGGTTGTACCCTCACAAACTTCCGAGGAATTCATTACAAATAAAAAAGGAGATTATCCTAATAACAATCAGATATACTGCTGTAGGGTATATGATGTGATACAAATGACATTATACACATAGCTGTGTATATATTACCAGGAAGCTATGCAGAAAACGTGCGCCGTATTGTTTTGGTATCGGTGTTATAGTGTATAGCACACCAATTTGTGATATAGGCGGCGTTTCACATCACCTGTGTATGGTCGTTTGCTTTCTCTCTGTCAACGATGGGTCATGCTATTTACAACTGCTTGGGATTTATCTGGTAGTTTACCAAAACAACGAACCCATTGACTTCTCCGATGTAAAATGCTAAAAGATATCCCACTTCTGACACCAATGTGCAGAATTACATGCGAGAACCCTGAAAATAATTAACGGGTCTATAGTGACCGTGGATTATTACTTTATTGCAACTGCTCTAGATCTTTACAATTACAAGTTCATATGTGAAACTACAAGGAATTAGTTTCCTGTGCAAATGACCAAACCGGGATTTGGGCTTTGTGAACGCAAAACAGAGCAAAGATCGTGTTTCGAAAAGGTGAAATGGTTAAAAAAAAATAAGGCCTCAGTCACTGACATGCTGTTGAGGCGTTGAGATATTTATGCGTGATAAGAATGCCAAAGGTTGGCCCCTGCTGTTCCTGTGGGTAGGTCTAAAAACAGAACGAGAATATAGAGAAGTGTACAGGAATGTATATACCGGTTAACCTGTCCACACCAGTGTTTCAACAACAACGATAACGAGCTTGGCAAAATACCTCGGCACATAATATTTACCTCGGCATAATCTTTGTGTGTCTTTTGGTGCATACACAATCGACAGTACATTGGAGTATTATGAGAGTGTTACATGACTCTCATGAGTGATTCGATTTTTGATGAGGTTTTTGGGATGTACCAGGAAGGCAATTACCATTTCTGTACCACATGCCGGCATTTTTATGTGACATTTGTGCAAGATTACTTTCACCATCGATAGGAAGCTCGTCACAATTCATTAACACGGTGATAATGATATGTTCAACAGTGAATGGTACTCGTCGGGCTCTCAATGTGCAAGGTTGAATTTCTTTCATTGTCGATAGATGCTTCTCAGTTATGTCACACACCAATGCGGTCATATTTATTTAAGTACGCGTTTTGATATGCTCTTAAATTGAGTTGTTTAGCCTTCCGCAGAGTTGGGGTGATATTTTATCCTTATTTATTGTTGAACATTGCATTTGCAGAAATTTCACATATTGAGATGTCCGTTGAAAGTCTGGAAATTGATTGATTTCTCTCAAGAATATTATATTCTGTATCAGAATCACCGTGAGAGTTGACGTTGACAACTGCAGACAGAACTTCCGTGTGCAGCATACGTCCTGGGATTAGTATGATAATGATACAACTAATATACCCCTTCATATAGGCACACTAATAACAACCGTTGTGAAACACATCTTACATACGCTGACGTTAGAAATTTTTAGGCTATCCCGAAAATGCATTCGGATGTTTAATAACAGTTTTAATCTCATTCGATAAAGTTCGAGGTTAAGATAAGATTTGAGTGAGAGAATAATTGTATTGTTGCGAGAATGGAACTGCATCCTTTTTAGCAGCTTGCCCCCTCATCCCCAACATAAGTACCGTGTATGTACATTAATTGTGTTAAGGTATTCAGTTAAAGTTCGGGTCAACTGTTTTTTTTTGCGTAAAATAGTATTATTGCTTTCAATGACAACTTTCAGCAGAAGTGTAGTTTTAAACGTTCGTTGAACTAGACTTGCATCAATTATCACTGCTTACTCACTCTTCTCTACTCTGACCATAAGAAAATCCACGTTGACTTGAGATAACACATCACAATTGCAGAGAAAAAGATGTTACAATTTAAAAATTAGGGTTATCATAAACTCTGTGTGTATGCGAGTTGGCTGATATTCGTCCTATTCCAGTATGGTTTCATATACAACTGATAAATTAACTCTATATATTGCATGGTTCCAAATTAGTAGAATTCGTTTTCCCGGTATCGTAGAACCGTACTGGTTGAGGTAGACTGCCAAGATGACATTCCTTCAAGTTTTGATTTTGACATTTTGCGTGATCTATAAAAATCCGCATTTTACTCAATGACGATGATATGGTTGGCTGATACTAAGAAACTTTCAATCCTACAGTGGAAACGTCTTGCTCACAGTGATACGCATTTCGCGAAAAGAACACATGTATGGCAGCATCATTAAAAAAGTGTTGACCGGGTCTCGCTTCCAAGAAACTAGCTTGTGTTTATATGTTCATTTCATGCCTGCTTGTGTTCTGATGATAGTAGAATGATAGGAATTGGGAATTTCGGATATGAACGTTGAAAGCTTTCATGGCCGTCAATTGAATGTCGATTCTGAGTTATGTATACGAAGCACGTGTTTATTGTACAATATTGTTAAATAAGATTATCAACCATTATAATTCTGTAGGATCGTTCGATGTTATGATGATGTTGTGACATTCTGAACTGTTAAACTTATCTGTTATTGGGTGGAGTTCTCTGGAGCCGTTTTGCCCTATCCCATCGCCCCCAGCTTAGCATCATGGGTAAGTTATATATGACGGCCATGAGTGTGTCAATGAAAAGTGACGTTTTCTGGAGAAGGAGGGGGTGGTGGAATCATCTCCCACTCCACCAGGCTGCAGTACATCCCATATCGCCCAGGTTAATATTAGACATCATTTCCGACAATCAGTAGGCAGCTGTCATCTGCTGAGAATCTTCAGATCAACGATCAAATCATTGCGGAATCTGAGCAGGAATGAACGGAAAATTAGCACAACTTAGAACGATTCGATCAATGATTTATTGGATGGCTACTTTACGTTAACTTATTTGAAGATATGTCGCTCCACATTAATTTTCCTTCCCATTTAATATTTAAATTCCGCATTGGTTTGCTTATGTGTAATTTTTCTTTTTATTCCATCCTGACCATTCTAGTCAATGTTCAGTCCCGGTCGTATAGTTTTTCATCATAAATAAGACCAGTGTATATACATTCTACGCGGACGACAGCTTTGGGTATTATAGAGTGCGCAAAATACAAGTGCAGATTATAACAGATCATATCTAAGGAATTACTAAAACATCTGTGTTTTGGCGTGAATTTAAGACTAACGAGTAGTCAGACTGCTTAAGTCAACGTGGAATAAACGAGAACTGTAACATGTATACATACCAGAAACGAAAAACGGTTCATAAATAGGGTGAAAACTGTAGTATTAGATTTGAAGGGGAAGAGGCAATACAAGCTGACTTTCATGTCGAATACACATACAGATTTCCTCCATGTTCACCCACTACCTCTGTAGGAGGTGTTATATAGTTAACAACACATGGTTGACCATTTTTACATCCTCTCGTTTAAATGTATTTTACCTATGTGACCGAGTGTATACATTCCTAGAAAGACGAGGTAGCTTCTGGTAAGAACGGCGTATTCCAGGGTATTTTGCGAATGTACTTTGAAACAGTTTGCTAAATGTTCTTGTGGGTCCATGAAAGCAGTTAATCACCCCTTTGTATTCCTATATTCTAACCGTTTGTACCATGTCTTAAATACCTGCCACTTCATTCATTTGCACGTGTATTAGGACCTTGCGGGGCATAAGCGTGTTGCGCTGTGGGTTTTGACATTTGATCCGCTTTGTCTCTCTATACAGATTCCTTTGAAAAGTAATTTCATACATCACCAAGGACACGTTGGACTGGCTTCATAAAATAAATTTCATCTTTCACTGACTGAATAAGAATTATTCACACTTTTCAAACGACATTATTTTTTGCACTTACTCATCTATCTGCATTTTGATGAAATATATATACGAACATTATATCTATCCAAAAGACGTCTGCATACTTGGACTAATTTTACTCTGACAAATAGAGAAACAGAGAAATAGAGAAAAGAGGCATTTGATTGGTTATCGATTTGGCAGCTCCATTCAGCAACTTCTCTATATTTACAGATCACGAATGAATAGAGCGAAACAGGAGAGTTTTAGATAACGTATGAGATCCGAGAGAGCTGATACAAAAATTGCAAAATTAAACGATTTAATCGCAGTAGTGTTTGTCGGAGAGAAGGTAAAATGTCCACTTACACCGAACTGCTTCGATTATTGCTTGTCACTGTTAACCAGAAACTTTTTGTACATTTCAATGCCAAAAATGATTATTTTAAAGTGATTTTTGAGGCATTGTTTTCAAAATATGTCCGTTACATCTTCCATGCTAAATGTGCATATGTTATATTTATTTTAGATCTAATGATACCACAGTGGTTCAATTGCTATAGAAATTCAACAATTTCTACATTTGGACAAGACAAAAAAGATAATATTGATCAGGATATGAGAATGTATCGAGGCTAAGCGAATTAAAAGGACGTTGAGTTTCCCTGAAATGGACCAATGACAATCCTAAAACCGTCAGAAATGTTTCGAATAAATAGTACTATGTAAAGGATACGACCCCGACTAACGATTTGTGCTATTCAAATGAACCCATTTTATAGACATTGTTTTAACTACACATGGCGGTAATATCTGCTATTTAGCAGACATGAATTTGTAAAATGTTAGATTTAAGAATAACACCGCTTTTCACCTTATGCAGTAGATTCATGATTACGAATATATGCACAGAATTTGAAACGTCTATACATTTATAAAATCCTGATGAATTGTGGGATGTTTAATTATTTGAGGCATTGTGAATTTTAGTCCTTAGAAATTTTATAGAATTTATTCCAACTCGAAACTGTATTCTATTTATCTCCACATCTTGGAATTGCTAATATGTCCGTTATAATTGTACATGTGTATAGAATACTGCTGGTAACTCCCAGGAAACTACTTAGTCTGGGGCTGGTATCTCCCGGTCATTTAGATCCAATGCAACAAGGATTCTGATTGGCCTATTCTCATAGTATAAATGAAAGCTACGCAATGTACTTGTCCCATTCTATGACATTAATATCCAATCATATTTGAGAGAATAATGTGTTATTTGTTAAGCACAGATACCAGTATTGTATGGGTTATCCTCGTCTGAGAAACTGCGAACCTTATGGCAACACAGCAGCAGTCGTAAACACAGGCGCTTTAGATAACTTGGTCAGCTCACTGGTTCCATTCTCAAACGTAAACACTAGTATATGTGCTTCACCTAAAATTCCGAAAACTAAAGTGTTAAACTAATACTAGCAAGAAAATTGTATGTCACCTACTCTCCTTATCAATGCTATTTTGCTTTATTCGACAGAATATTTACGACGTAGTGCTCGTCACAAATTTGCAGATTTTAGAGTCACCACTGTCATCACCATCTTTGTCTCTCAAAATGTTTGACACTTCGAATACCCACACCATTTCATCTAAACATATCCTTCGGTTACTGATTAGAATGCGTGTATAGGCTGTCTGCATAAGAAGGTCAGATATACATTTAGTACCGGTAACATACTAAATTTGTTGTCCCACCTAATTATTTTCAAGAACGTGTTATTTCGTTGTTACTATTCTATTATTGTTAAAAAGTTCGGTTCTTCTAGCAAGTTTCACCTTGCTGTCAAAATAGCAATATGAATAAAGTACGGAAGAGGGTGTGTAATATTTACCTATGGGCAGCGGCATTCAATCTTCCATTTGTCAAATCTCTCTTTCATCTAGTTTTCATATGTTCTCTGTTATTCGAACCGTAGGTTAGCTCCATTTGTTCAAACGTTATTTCTTGTGGATATACAATTTCAAATTTAGAGAGAATTTTATGTAAACCGGTTGAATTGAATACGTAATTTTAAATATTTGAAAAACCTGATGTAAAATAAAAGCTAGAGCAATATGTACATAACGAGTTGCGTTGAAACATCGCACCGAGTATCATCTGCTGTTACAGGTTTTCAGGATATGATGAACTGTATATATTTGTAATATACTACTTTCAGATTAAATTCCTACTTGCCACAGCCTTACAAATCCGTATTCTGTTAGTGGTTGTAGCCCTGAAGGCTGGACCTCTCTATACATTGTTCATATATATGTATGTCTTGTTATGTATAGATTTAAATTGTATATCTTTCGTGGGCTTGGATCAATGACGCCGAGTCATACAAGTTAAGGCCCCCCTGATGTTGGAGGACGTTAACATGCGTGATCGCATCGATTATTGTTAGCAGGCGTCGTGGGTTTGAGATCCTCAAAGATCACAATGTTTATTCTACTTATATACGGTATTACAGTTGATAAAACACCATACCGTCGGAGATAATACATCTTCTTACACTATTAACAATTGTTTGTTTTGATTACCACAAGTTTATTGCATGCAAAGCCATAACAGATATTTACAATGCACTATCCATCTATTCACACCGCCACTAGGTAGAGCTCATGCTTCCAACCCCTAGTGAGACACCAAATTCCATACACAGTTACGGCCCTACGGATAGTAGCATTCAACCTCCCCACAGCGCATGCGCCGTTTCACAGGCTCACTCCACCAGGACCCAACCACCAATATTGGAAGATGCCCTTTACGACGTGGCTATGACGTTTAGGAGAAAACGCACGCCCACACGGTTCAGTTTGAATCCGATCGAACAACTCCTTCAGTTTTGCACACGAGTGAACTACTTTGTATATGCCCTGTATAAATGTTAGGTGTCACGAATACTTTCCTGTAGAGTCAATATGTTTGCTTTTTCGTCACCAGACGTCGTCAATTTTTCCCACCTCTTGCATATCTCTCCAATGTAGCATTGAAACGTTATCGAACTGTTCGACAAAACTCGCTTTTACCATATATGATGTCACTTCCGGCGGTATGCTGCTCGGGCGGGAATCCTGTCCAAATATCTGAATGGTAGTGAGGTTGTTGAGTAGCATTGCCATGCGTTAGCCATCTTGGGCATGAAAACGTCTTACTCTCCTCCAGGGCTGTTCTGACATCCAAAACTGACGAGATTTTCTGAAGTGTTTTGCTATTAAATTATTCCTAAATCAGGCAGTCGTATTGGACCTAATTCACCGCAGCCTAGCTAACCATGTTTTGAAACAACAGCAGGCCTAAATTAGCTCATAACTCGTTATCGAAAAACAGTTCACCTTGTTGAAAGCCAACGGAATTTATTTAAAAAAAAATGAACATCGTTTTCAATTGAAGTCAGTAAGTCACACACACCTGTAGCAGGATGGAATCAAATACCATTGTATCGAATATGTTTCATCAAGAACATTGACTTGGTAAATTTGTTTCTGTTTGGTTCTGGGCTACATGAATTCTGGCAGGGATGTCCAGTTTGACGTAATGGGAGACAAACCTGTTCGGAGGTTGGTGAGACACAGCATCCATCTCCCAGTTGAATGATTAATCTCAGTTGAATGATTAATCTCATTTGTCCTGTCAATTATATCTCGGCTAGATACCACTTATTATATATTCTTGAACCCAAGCATCATTCCACATAATGAAGAGTCTTTATCGAACACAATCAACATAAAGATACCTTGTCAGTGAGCTACTCGTTAAGTTTCCGAATACACTGTACACACCGTATCTTCAATGTATCACATTCAATTTCATCGGATAGTCCGACTTATGTGCTTAATTTAGTGCCTATGTTTATGAGTCCTTGTCTAATATACTTAAGATGCCGTACTTAGTTGAAAAGTTACGTGGATTAACAGTCAAAACATCTTTTAGTTGGGGAAAGATGCATGCACATGTTTATGAATTTGTATGGAGAATGTGCAATGAAACAGTAGCGCATTCTAATCTGATCCCAATGGTCGTTCTCTGTACTCTAATATTCATTGATATACCTTACTTTAACACGTGTATGGGCCACCTCCAACCATTAACTCTGTAACAGCAAATAAAAATTATAATTACATCATTAAAGATCAAATATGAATATTCGGTTCCATTATTGGCTAGTCTCAAGCTACTATCGATAATTGACCTGAACCAATACCTAGTGTTAAAGTATTACTATCGATAATTGATCTGAATCAATATCTAGTGTTAAAATGCTCCCATAAATTTATTTGAACCAATACCTAGTGTTAAAATGCCCCCATAAATTGATCTGAATCAATATCTAGTGTTAAAATGCTCCCATAAATTGATCTGACCCAATACCTAGTGTTAAAATGCTACTATCGATAATTGATCTGAATTATACCTAGTGTTAAAGTGCTACTATCAATAATTGATCTGAACCAATACCTAGTGTTAAAGTGCTACGATCGATAATTGATCTGATATAATACCTAGTGTTAAAATACTACTATCGATATGATCTAAACCAGTACCTAGTGTTAAAATGCTACTATCGATAATTGAGCTGAACCAATATCTAGTGTTGAAATGCTACTATCGATAATTGATCTGAATCAATACCTAGTGTTAATGTGTTAATATCGATAATTGGTCTGAACCAATACCTAGTGTATCGATAATTGATCTGAACCAATACCTGATGTTAAAGTGCTACTATCGATAATTGATCTGAGCCAATACCTGGTGAATCGATAATTGATCTGAACCAATACCTAGTGTATCGATAATTGATCTGAACCAATACCTAGTGTTAATGTGTTACTATCGATAATTGGTCTGAACCAATATCTAGTGTATCGATAATTGATCTGAACCAATACCTAGTGTTAAAGTGCTACTATCGATAATTGATCTGAGCCAATACCTGGTGTATCGATAATTGATCTGAACCAATGCCTAGTGTATCGATAATTGATCTGAACCAATACCTAGTGTTAATGTGTTACTATCGATAATTGGTCTGAACCAATACCTAGTACATCGATAATTGATCTGAACCAATACCTGGTGTTAAAGTGCTACTCTCGATAATTGATCTGAACCAATACGTACTGTTAAAGTGCTACTATCGATACTTGATCTGAACCAATACCTGATGTATCGATAATTGATCTGAACAAATACCTAGTGTATCGACAATTGATCTGAACCAATACCTAGTGTTAAAGTGCTACTATCGATAATTGATCTGAACCAATACCTAGTTTATCGATAATTGATCTGAATCAATACCTAGTGTATCGATAATTGATCTGAACCAATAGCTAGTGATAAAGTGTTACTATCGATAATTGATCTGAACCAATACCTAGTGTATCGATAATTGATCTGAACCAATACCTAGCGTTAAAGTGCTACTATCGATAATTGATCTGAGCAAATACCTGATGTATCGATAATTGATCTGAACCAATACCTAGTGCATCGATAATTGATCTGAACCAATACCTAGTGTTAATGTGTTACTATCGATAATTGATCTGAACCAATACCTACTGTTAAAGTGCTAATATCGATACTTCATCTGAACCAATACCTGATGTATCGATAATTGATCTGAACCAATACCTAGTGTATCGATAATTGATCTGAACCAATACCTAGTGTTAAAGTGCTACTATCGATAATTGATCTGAACCAATACCTAGTGTTAAAATGCTCCCATAAATTGATCTGAACCAATATCTAGTGTTAAAATGCCCCCATAAATTGATCAGAACAAATATCTAGTGTTAAAATACTCCCATAAATTGATCTGAACCAATACCTAGTGTTAAAATGCTCCCATAAATTGATCTGAACCAATACCTAGTGTTAAAATGCTCCCACAAATTCACTCTTTACTATTACCGTGAATACTTCACAAAATTGTTCACTAGACTAATCGCTGGTCACCAGACGAGAGTTTGTCCAACCAAAGTGCACGGACTTTTGTCGTGCCGATCTTCCGTTATATATACCCAAGATAAAAGCCCCTGGTGAAGTGACCAGGTTGACCTCTAATTGACAGACTTGATTATCTTTTTTTCTCTTCCAACATGTCATCAATAACTATGGTTAAATCTGTTTTATCTTATTATTGAGCAAATGAACAACATAGAACCTAGAACTTATCTGCTCTATAATTAGTACAGAACGGTTTATATTGTGATACCCCACACCAATATTATCATATGTCTTTATCCCATATACTTCATTGTATGATAGTACAAGACCCCCTCCCGCGTAAGTTTTTCGTCAATCATGATATAATTTTTAATATATTCATGTTTTTTTTTTATCTCATTACTCATTTTCACCTATGTTACTTCTTGTTTGTCGAATAAAATCAAGTGAGTTCAGTTCATTGCAATAAGAAAATATATGGGTTATCTGTTCACAACAATACACCTTTTATCCTGAACGCAAGTTGTCTAAGTCAGTGTGTAGTGCAACTGGAGATAATGCACCTTGCTTGAGGTTAGAATAAGTGGAAGTGGGGTTGATTCCAGCACATACATGTATATGAACACATACTGTTTCATGTTTTGACATCGATATATACTTAGATCCCCGTTGGTGATTGAGAAATGTACTAGCCGTTTTCCAGAAGAATGACATGCATATGGTTGTATGTGAAATGCTCCGATACCATTTGGCTACATGTTAATTATATTGAATTGTTACAGAGTGATGCGGTTTGTCTGTCAACCATTCTGTGTATTAGTAACATGTTCTTTCTGTAAATGCAGGTGTATGCATATGATTAACCCCGCCCCAAACGCTGAACAGCGCTCGCACATCTCACAATCGCACATGTGGTTATGAGGCGGGGGAGGGAAGCCACGGAACGCGGAGGGAAGTTCTTACGCAATGATGGATGGTGAATTGTAGTAAATGGGACACACGTTCATTACAGGTACAGATGTTGCCTGCGATGAAACGATTTTTTTCTTCATTTGAGATAGATATTGTATTTGACGTTACAATGTTCAGAGTATACTGATAGTATATCAAGTCTGCTTACCCAACCTCAACAAATCTTCTCACTGTTGGGCATATTCTCTCGGGCCATTTGGAGATGGGTTATACTTTGTAAACCCAGCACATTCAAGACCATATGGTGTACCAGTAAAATCTAATCCCGATAAGACAATATGATGTACGAGTCAAATCTAATTCCGATATCATTACATACAGTTGAATTCTTTTCACTTTTTCTCCGAGCCAGTTGTTCATAATTTTATTAGCCGCTGTCAATGTGAGCAATCTCTGCTTTGAGAGGTTCCCAGATATTACCCCTCACCACAGGACTGGGGAACCCCTTGTGCATCCTCATTTCTAGTACTACTTGTCTACCTCTAAAATCAATTCTTCAAAGCCGGTTATATTACTAAGTAACGTAAAGGATGGTCGCTAATTTACACAAGATAGGTCAATATATACCAGCCGAAACGCTTTGATTTCCTTGCATCAACTTCTGCATGATCACAGAGGTAAAACGTCTTCCTCCATGTATCACTATCATTATTATCGGATATTGCAACTGGTGTGCTCTATAATTTATAAGATCAGCAATCATGATCGTCTGGTATACCTAAAATCTAATAGATGGTGTTGGCTACTGTTGAAATGGTATACTTTAACAGTCAGTTCAAATCGCGAGTTTCAGTGAAGGCTGTTCACGAATTTGTATAACGAAGTGCAAAGAAACAACAACACATCCCAGTTTCACACGTCACACATAAAGATAGGATCATATATCGGTTATCTGTTTACAGTAATACACCTTGATCCTGAACGCAAGTTGTATATGTTAATGTGTATAGTGCAACTGGAGATAATACATCTTGCCTGAAGGTAGAATAAGTAGAATCGAGGCTGAGTTCAGCACATACATGTATATGAACACATACTTTTTCATGTTTTGACACCAATATATACATAGATCACCGTTATTATAGGTCACAAACCTCCATTGAAGTTTTTGGGTGTAAGATTATTATCAGGACTTGACTTCCGGCGAACACTGATTGACCATTATACCTGACTGGGCCAGAAATGGTCACTGACGTATTTTAGAATGCTTTTATAATATTTGACTCTCAAATATATCAAAACCACCTTTTCAAATTTTAATCGGGAAAAAATCTGGTCCAGTTTGATTGGCACCTCCGAAATTTGCCGTAATGGTGTCGGGCTGGATGACCCTATTTCTGGCGGTCTTATCTCGAAAAAATGGTGGGGAATGTATGCTGAATTTTCCATATGTTTGAGCGAAAAGGTCAGGCTACTTGGTGGGCCATTGTGGTGGCGAATATTAGGGAATATAGTTTTCTCAAGATGTGCTCGGCCAATTTACTTCATATTAAGTAAGGCGAATATTTAGTGGTTTGTGACCTATACTGATTGAGAAAATTATGTACGAGCCGTCTTCTCAGAATAAGACCAGGTACATGTATACTGCTGTATGTGAAAGGCTCCCGTACTATTTGGTCGCGTGTCAATTGTATTTAATTACTACAAGTTGATGCTTTACATCTACCCTATATCTCTCAACGTTTCTGTGTATAGTAGTAATTTCTACGCTCTCTACACACATGTACATGTATATCATTACCTTCGCCCCTAAACTTCAACAACGCTCGCTACAGATTGAACTGAGTTTATGTAGCAGATGGAATGTTTTTAGCATTACTGATTGATGTTCACTACAACTGTTAGTTGATCATTATTCGTAACCTGTTACCTTGGTTATTATGTTCGGCTTGTCACTAACAAGTTAGTATAATATTTTGAAGTGCTAAAATGTGTATGACAACACATTCGTAAGAGGACACTTTGTCCAAGGGTTTGGTTAACAACGGGAAATGTTGTCTATTGCTTGCAATCTAGCCAAATCGATTCGTAATCAATCTACAGCATGCAGATGACATTGCTGTAAAAAATAGTTTAGGTAGCATTGGAACCTCAAATTACATTTGTTTCATCAGCTGCAAGTTGCCACTCGTCATCTTGCAATGCCTAGTCTCAATGACAAAGTAAACGTACAAATTATCTTGATTAGGAGATTGCGAAATATACATGCGATTCCGAAGCTAAACGGATAAGCTGCAATTTGTTACCTTGCGCACTAGTGCTAATTGATCGAATACGACAATACACGCTCAAGTTTTCCATGGTGAACACATTGTGTACAACACGATATGATATGATATGTCCTCACCGTGGAACCAGAGTAAGGTACAAGAGCTGACCATTGGTGTTTCATTATAGGGAAATTTGTTGCCTGAAATGATTTTTTATTTATTTAAGGTAGATATTTTCATTCAACGTTGCCATAAAGCATGTTGCAATTATGTTAATCTGAAAAGTAATTATCTTGTCACATACCCGCTTTCCCAATCTCATCAAACCTTATCATCTTTGGGCAATCTACTATCGAACTTCTTGGAAATAAATATATAATTTTGTTCATACTTGTAAATCTAACACATTCAAGAAGATGTATATGTTGTACAAAACGCGTGAAATCTATCCAGTTTCAATTTTTTCCAAGGCCATTTGTTCATTATTAACCGCTGTTAATATAAGGAATCTCTACTTCAAGGGGTTTCCTGATAAGTGTATTACACCCTTAATACAGGACTAGGGTAACCCTTGTTCACCCTGTCTAGTGCTACTCGTCTCCATGTAAAATCGATTCTTCACAGCCGGTCACCTAGATATCACGAATGATGGTCGATAGTTCACACACAGCCTGTTACATCAACCTAATATCTGTATCAGATGTGTGGATGGCTTAAATGTCTGCCTGGATAAAGGGCTTTCTCTGTGCAGCTACATTAGTCGGTTTGAGAATGGCAAATTGAAGCGATATGCAAGAGGTGGGAAAACTTGACGACGTCTGGTGACTAAAAAGCAACCATATGACTCTACAGGAAAGTATTCGCCGGCACCTAAACATTCAGATCCGAGAATACGGTGGATTTTTTGAACGTAGCCTTAGTATCTCAGCCGCACTTTTATTGCAGATGTTCATGTGGAGACTATGAAGTATCCACACGGCCCCTAGCACCGGCTTAAGCGGAATTAGATACGCTAGTTCGGGAGCTTTGATGACAGACAGGTTTAAACAACTCATCTGATGTTAATGGATGAGCATCATGGAAAATGATGATAAAATGTGAGATACAATTTCCCATACGCAGGTTAAAAAGTAGAAAGCGTTTGAAGAAAATGTTTTGCACATATTAGAGATTTAATATTGATGGGTAGCTTTCATAAATATTAATATAAATTTCACTTAGCATGAAAAAGAATCTTCCAAATTATGTTGAGACTGTTGTTTCCTTCAAAGTGTATGCTCTCTGATCTAAAACATTTAGCCTACACTGTTACAGACAGCTTCTCATATAGACCAGATTTATGCACACATTTCTAAGGTCTACAGCAGGTAAAAAGACACTGAAGATAGGTGCATTGTTATTGGAATGACATTAGAAATAGTGGTATTGTTCGTTATGCGGATAGGACGGGACTCGTATAAGAATAGTTGTATTATATTGTATGACTCTTGGTTGTGAGCGTATGGTTGGCTTTTTCATGCCATATCTTACGTGATAGATCGTTGTAACGTGGGGAATATAGTTTATGTGGACTTCTATTGTACAAATTTATGGGGGTATTTCCATGAAGAAAGAGCTGACAGAGCCAGGGATTCTATCTCACACATGTCGCATTCACGTACCTAATCACGTTTTCTTTATGTTTTCTTCATGTACAAGGGGCCATGCATAGATCAAGGTAATAGCATTTTAACATAAATTTTGAGTTTCAGATACTTTGTAAGAATTTAAGCTGTTATTCATGAAACTTGTCAGTGGTAATTGTCTATTGTGTGCAAAACTTGTCTTTGAAATATTTTCTACATTTTAACCTGCGTATGGGTTGTACCTCAGATTTTACCATTTTCAAGCCGACTATGCGGCCTTCGACATGCCTTCCCCTCCCCCTTGTATTCTTTCACAAAATAATTCAATGAACGGGATAGATTGTGCCAAACTAACACTATGGAAGTAGATAATCAAATATCGGTTCTGATGCGACTCATCCTCTATGACATCATCTAACTGCTCAGAGGAAACGGCGCTCTAGCCAACGCGACAAGTGGAGACAGGATGTCGGGGACATATCATCGTTTAACACGAGTTGTTAAGGTCAAAGATCCTTTATAATACAGCACTTAATATAGTAGAGATACAGGTGTCAAACACTGAAGTACAGAAATATTCAAAATATGAAACGGATTTTATAATAAATTGGAGCGAGAACCATGCATAATGCATCATCTTCATGATAGTCGCGCCATTGCTGGATCCACAAAATTAGTTAAACATAACATTGAAAGGGACAGCTTCCTATTATAGATAAAGTTACCTAAATTTGAGTGGTCAGTTGTGTTCTCTAGATGAGAGATATAAAGTAAACTGCTATTGCCATTGCTTTTTTATCAAAGGAGGTACTGGTGGCTGAAAACCAGTGAATCATTCAATAATTTTTTTTTTAATTTCGGGTCAACCCGCTGCTAACACTGTTAATAGTACTTTCGGTGGATGTCTAACGAACTGGGCCTGACCGACCCAATAAATTATACAGTCAAAGCGATCACGGAAAGTGATCAAACGTGAGAATAATTTTTGAGAATCAGCTGATTTCCGCTGACGGATAAATTGTTCTTTATTTTCAAAAATTATTTTCATATATAAATGCTTCTTGTGGGTTGAGCTTCATATCAACTCAGCTTCATGATCATTTCAATGATCAAATAGGGTATCTGGTAATTACTGATCTGCCTTTAGTGAACTAGATTCCAGGGTTCATTCCATTTGATATTTATTACCTATCATGTTACACAATCCGGGATAGGAAAATAGTTACTCACATGAAACCTTCACCACTATTGTGAAATATCGAATCTGAGTTATGTTTTAGAGAGTAAGTGATAAAAGAATCGTGGTTAGAAATCAAGAAGCGGACTGTTTGTCATACCGCATCCTCTGCATGGTAGATTTTGTCACTTTCAATTTATATGCCGATATGACGACGACACAGGTCTCTGTTGATACAGCTGATGAGGTGTACATAATTAATAAAACAAAATTTGCTGCATTATAATTTATTTTTATAGTCATGAGCAAATATCTTGATCAGACAGATTGTTGTAAACATCCGGCTGTAAATATGGAAAAATAGAAGGTCATCGTGTTTCTTGAAATCCTTGTTATTTCAAGATGTTAGTATCGTTATTATCGCACCGTTTCACCTGAACTGAGTGACTCGTAGCTTAGTCGGAATTCCGAGATTAACTTGTGGTTGATCTGGTATAATTATAGTTTTGCGCATCTGCTCAATGGAATTGCTGGTACGTATACGCATGGTGGCCTTATGTATATATCTTAACAGCACAGCCACGTTCATCGGGTTTGTAATTGCTACATGTAGGTGCAGTAACGTTGCCGGGGAATATATATACACACAATAACCTATCTTCTCTTCATTGGGACTGAATTTTTTTCTGCTGAACTTATCTTGCACCATAATATAATCGCCTGGTTTTCGACATAATGGTGTCGTGCAAAATATTTGACTACATACGTTTTGCAAACCGCATGACACCTTCGCATTACAACCAACAGAGGGGTACTGTATGTTCGCTTTCTAGACTACCGGTCTGCTACCTCCTATTTTTGTGGAGGCCCGTTGGCCGAGTGGTTTAGATCGCCGACATATAGTGCTGGCGATTATGTACCTTACTCTGGAAGTCGCTGGATCGAATGCCGCTCGATTCTGCACTAGAATCTGTGCTATACTAAGAGAGTGTAATTCCAAAATAACGAAAATACAGTTATACACCAGACGAAACGCTTTGATTGCCTTGGATCAACTTCTGTATGATCACAGATGTCAACGGTCTTCCTCCATGTAACACTATCATTATTATCGGATATTGCAACTGGTGTGCTAAGTTTAGCAATCATGATCGTCCGGTATACCTTATATCATAGATATTAATGGCCACGGTTGAAATGGTATACTATAACAGTCAATTCAAATCGTGGATTTTCGGTGAAGGTTGTTCGGGAATTTGTATATTAACGAAAGTGCAAAAAACAACACATCCCAGTTTCACACGTCATACATAAAGATAAGAGAATATATCGTTTATCTGTTTACAGCAATACACCTTGATCCTGAACGCAAGTTGTATATGTAACTGTGTGTATAGCGCAACTGGAGATAATACGTCTTGCCTGAGGGTACAATAAGTAGAATCGAAGCTGAGTTCAGCACATACATGTATATGAACACATGCTGTTTGATGTTTTGACACCGATATATACATTGATCCCCGTTAGTGATTGAGAAATCTACGAGCCGTCTTCCCAGAATAACACCCGGTATATTGCTGTATGTGAAATGCCCCCATACTATTTGGCCGCGTGCAAATTATATTAAATTACTACAAGTTGATGCTACACAGCTATCCTATATCTCTCAACCTTTCTGTTTATAGTAGTAACATGTACGCTCTGTACATACATGTATATCATTACATTTGCCCACTAAAAGTTCAACAACGCTCGCTACACAATGAACAGTTTATTTAAAAGATGGACTGTTTTTTTTTACCATTATTGATTGAAGCTTACTACAGCTGTTATTTGATCATTATCCGTCACCTGTTACGCTGGTTATTACGCTCTGCTTGTCACTAAAAAGTTAGTAGAATAGTGCTAAAATGTGAATGCCAAGGCATCCGTAAGAGGAAATTTTGTCCAAGGGCTTGGTGAAACAACGGGAAATGTTGTCTACTCCTGCTTATAGACTGCTTTGAATCTAAGCAAATCGATTCATAATCAGTCTAAGGCACGCAGAGAACATTGGTGTAAACTCTACCATAAATAAAAATACATATTTTAGGTAGCATTGGTACTTTAAATTACAATTGTTTCATCAGCTGCAAGTTGCTGCTCATCATCTTGCAATGCCTAAACTCAATGAAAAAGGAAACGTACAGATTAGCACTGGTGATTGCGAAGTATACATGCTATTCCGAAGTTAAAATAAGCTGCAATTTTGATAACTCGCATACTAGTGCTAAAGCAATATGATACCATGATATATCTTCATCATAATGTTACTGTAACGAATATTGGTATCCCCTAAACGTTAAATCAGGACTAAACACAAGCCCGAACCGAAGCGCAAGTCTGAAACGAAGTGTGCACGCTAACCCGGAAATGAACGGAAATAGGGGTCTACATGAAGCCACAACGCTCAGCATAAAATACGGATATACAACGGGTATATAACTGAATGAACTTACCGTCCAGTATTAGTGTCCATTCTTGGTCTGTGATATCAACGGAGAAGGCTATCTAATGTTCCCGTTAACAAAGAAAACTGTGCAAACTGTATACAGCGATATAATTAGCGGTAACGAAAGTGAAACTAGAAGTCGGGAATTCCCCACAAGGTCTGCTCTGTGATAACGGTTGGAGTTATCGTTCCTAAACTGTACAATGGTGTGAGTTGTCTTTGACCGGATAGTACAGATGGCGCTGCGGGAAAGTGTGATTTATCATACGGGCAACACGACGGCATGTGAACGTTGATCTGATGTGTATAAAAGGCGAAGATCAGGCATGGAAATCACTTCGGAACTGAACTGCAACCAGGTAACAGCTCTTCTCTATTGGGCTATAGACTAAAGTCTATGGGACAGGTTAAAGTGGTACCTACAGGGAACATTGTGTACTTTAACAACGGAGACGGACGTATAATCGGTGGACGGTGCCGGTATGGAAAAGAGGGAACATAGAAGTCCAGTGCCTAGTATCAGTGAAGGGTATTGAGCAGTAGTATTGTCGGCGAATGCTGGGCTGCGTTCGGGCGACTGGTAATATTCCCAGGGTTATGGAATTGGGCTGCTGATACATGGATGCACTATACTGTACTGGAGATACCTACTACGATCCAGCTATACCTACCTGATTGGAGCTCGAAGGAAGAAGTCACTCTCACAAGCCAGCTTATGTGTTTGGAGGCCCTGAAGTGTTGACGGCGGAGAGGCATAACGCTGTCTGAGAGCGTTCTCGCCGTGAAACGGGTGACAGAAAACTGGTACCAACCTGTGAGAGGAAGCATGGCGATTTGATGTGATCTGAGACGTTGAAGGAAGTCTATCGGAAGAAGGTCTGTTTTATCGGTCGTCGTGAGTACCTCAGTCTGGGCCGTTTACGGTGCCTACGAGCACGCCACCGAAGCAGCATCTCAAAACTGTTACAGACAGATTCGCTGCCAGAGACGTTATATTAGACCACATCATCTAGCCGGATACATCCTGAGGAGAGGATCCTCGCAAGCCAGACTACGCCTGGATAGAAGTCAGCCAAGATCACGGTTATTAGACTAACCTAGGGTGAGATAATAATCACACGGAAGAAGTGGGATTGCCGATACGTACAAACCAGGTGAAAACAGATGTATCCACGGAGGGGAGACGAACCTAACTGTAGAGTGGAATTCTTACAAGAAGAAGCAGACGTATCCACGGTGGGAAGACGAACCGACCTGTAGAAGGGAATAGGTACCTACAAGGTCAACAGACGTATCCACGGCGGGAAGACGAGTCTATCTCTAGGAAAATACGTACCTGCGAGGGGAAGACGGGCATATCCACGGTGAGAAGACGGGACACATTCAGGGGACTTTCTGGGGGAAGATATACTTACCTTGAAGGGAAGATGATACGGAAGCATCCTTGCAAGACAGGTTACAACTGTGGAAGAACGGACATATCCACGGTGGGCAGACGAACCTCCCTGTAGAGGGGATTTCTCACAAGGAGAAGCAGACGTATCCACGGTGGAAAGACGGAGCAATCTCTGGGACCAGACGTACCTGTAAGGGGAAGACTGTCATATCCACGGTGGGAAGCCACGACGTTTTCTGGGGACGATATACCTACCTTACAGAGAAGAGAGCCGCTATATCCATAGCCTCGCTCCAACAGCCAGGAGAAGGAAGGACGTCGAGCCGCTATCCTTAGCCTCGCTCCAACGACATTCCATACCACGAGAGGGGCCAGCAGCCAGGCCGCCCCTACGATCACCTACCGTGTGGAAAGGGCCAGCAACCAGGCCGCCCTTTACTCGGTGCGCGTATATAATGAACTGTACATATTTACATCTTTACTCTCGATCATCCTGTATATTTGACTGAATATTATTGCATATCATTTGACTCTATATCAGCCTTGGTTGTCTCTACACTCTCCTACTTTCCCGATCCAGACAAGGTGACAGGTCGAAGTGAATCTCTAGTTGGCAAGGACTAGTGCCGGCAGGGACCGTGGCCTGACAGCTTGTACGCTACCATTTAACGAGACTAAGCTCAGCTGCGTCCCGTTCATTGACCGGCCCGGCACACGTTACATTACCAAAGGGAGTTGGTCTGAAAAGTGATTACCTTCCTGCTTTCCCAATCTCATCAAACCTCATCCACTATCGAACCTTTTGGAAATAAATATATAATTTTGCTTATACTTGTAAATATAACACATTCAAGAAGATGTATATGTTGTACAAAACGCGTGAAATCTATCCAGTTCCAATAGTTTTCACTCTTTCCCAGAGCCATTTGTTCATTATTAACCGCAGTTATGTGAGGGATCTCTGCTTTAAGGGGTTTACTGATATGTGTATTACGCCCTCAATACAGGACATGGGAAACCCTTGCTCATTCCCTGCTCTAGTACTACTCGTCTCCATGTGAAATCGATTATTCACAGCCGGTTACCTAGATATCATGAATTACGGTCGACATTTCACACACAGCCTGTTCCATCAACCTAATATCTGTATCACATGTGTGAATGGCCTGGATAAAGGGCTTTGTCTATGTAGCCACATTAGCCGGTTTGAAAATGGCAAAGTCTCAGGTACAATTTCCCATACGCAGTTTAAAACGTAGGAATTGGTTTAAGTAACTTCCATAAATAGCAATTTAAATCTCACTTAGCATCCAACATATCTTTGACGAAATTTGCAGTTTATGTTGAGACTGTTGTTCTCTTCAAAATGTATACTCTCTGATCTAACACATCTATTTTACGCTGTTACAGTTGCCTCTCATGGAGAACAAATAGGTGCACACTTTTTCAAGGTCTACAGCAGGTAACACAGAAACTAAGGAGTGGTGTATTGTTATTCCAAACACATTAGAAATAGTGGTAATGTTCCAAATGTTCCTACTTTTTAACCTGCGTATGTTTTTACCACAGATTTTACCATTTTATTAAAGCCGTCTATGTGGGTGCCTACATCCCAGTCCTCCCTCCTTGTATTCTTTAAAGAAAGGATCCAATGATGGGGATAAGTTGTGCCCAACTAACACTATGGGCGTAGTGAACATCGGCTCAGATGGGAGTCATCGTCTATGACAGCATCCGCCTGCTCAAACGAAACGGCGCGCTAGCCAACACTACAGTGGAGACAGTAGTCGGCCGGCCAAGGACCTCAAAAACGTTTTAAAAACTTTCGGTGGCATTTTTTGTTACAAATGGATACCTATGCTGAATTAGTTCTTTGAGTGGTAGGGATCAAGGTAGGAGGGGATACCACCCTGATTTTGGTCAATTAAGGTCATTCTTTGGGTCATATAAGGTCAAAATGGGTAAAAATCGGTTACAAATTAACATCTACCGTATTGTTTGTTACCAATGAGCATCCAAGCTGAATTAGTTGTAAGTAGAGTAGAGTGTAAGGTAGTCATAGATAACACGTTTATTGTAAGATTTGAGGTCATTTTCCAATGAGGTTAAACATTTGTGAAAATCGGTTATATGCAATGTACTAATTGTTACGATTGGGTATTCAAGTTGAATCAGTTGAATTTAATGTAGGGTTGGATGTAGTCATCGATAACACGTTAGTTATTAGAATTAAGGTCATTTTATGGTCACTTTTGGGTCAAATGGGGTCAAAAATTGGTGAAACACGATAACACGATAAGTATTCAAATTAAGATCATTTTAGGGTAACTTTTTGGTAAATGAGGTACAAGATGGGTTATAAATTAATATCCACAATACTAGTTGTTACGAATGGGTAGACAGGCAGAAGTAGTTGTATGTAGTGTAAGGTTTAAGGTAGGCAGAATAACCATTATGTATCCATTATAGAGTCTGTCGATGATTATTTTTCTAGCTGTTCATTGTACGAATAGAGCCCATAAGTAGTCCGATCGATCTGTTTTGTGAAGGGACTTGGCTTTGAGAAATTGCTGCTTTCCGCTCCATGTAATCACAAAACCTTGAATTATAAGAGCAAAATGATAATATGAGTCTCAGATGAACCCACACGGTCACCATTTTTAATTTAATAATTGTATTCTCAGCTGAAGATTATGCCAACATAATAAAAATGGGCATAATGTAATAAGCTATGACGTTATTCTGCTCAATTTAAACAAGTTTATACCTAGAATAAAAATATTTTAACAGTAACATCAAAAAAGAAGAATTTCCGGATGACTCCTTATGGTCGCCATTTTGAATTTAACTATCATTTTTAAACTGACGGGTAAGCAAATAGATTCAAAATGGGCAAAAGATATCTGGCTATAATGGGAAAATGGGCATGAGATGTTAGGCTGTGTATAAACATCCCTCGGTTTTGATAAATTTGCTCAGTGAGGTAAGAATGATGCCTTGCACTACACGAGCAACAGGGAAAAAGTGTGATTTTCAGATGACCCCATATAGCCGCCATTTTAAATTTGACCATCAAATCTTGATCTTTGGGATATATAAATAGATTCAAAATGGAAATAGAATGTTGGGCTATGCTTAAAGATCCATCAGTTTTGACAAATTTGTATAATGAGCTAAGAATAATGCCTTGAACTATACGGTCAACGGCCAAAGGTGTGATTTTCTGATGACCCCATATGGCCGCCATTTTGAATTTGACCATCTAATCTTGATTTTTGGCATATATAAATGGATGCAAAATGGGAATAAATGTTAGGCTATGCATAGAGATCGCTCGGTTTTGATAAGTTTGCACAGTGAGGTAAGAATAATGCCTTGAACTACACGAGCAACATAAAAATGTGATTTTCAGATTACCCCACCTGTCCGCCATTTTGATTTAAAACATCATATTTTGAGCTGAGAATTAAGCAAACAGATTCAAAATAGGCGAATGATGCTAGGCTTTGATGGGAGATTCCTTTGTGTTAACTAATTTGCACAATGGGCTAAGGATAATATCTATATTATACGAATAACATGAAAAACCCCCACATGAGCGCCATTTTGAATTAACGCATGATCGTTAATCACTAGAATTACAGAAATATGCTCTAAATTAGCCAAATATAATATTCCAACACTACGGAAAGTCTTTGCTCTCGATTTTTCATCATTCTGGCGATACCGCGTATGTTCAAAAGGGCACTAAATTTCCGAACCTTCTATCACCCAGGCCAGAAAGGGTTAACTCAAACTGCTTCAAACTCGAGAAATAAAACTTCGAACGAACAATTATCTTGATCGGGAAGGTCAAGTCTATAAGAAAATGGATGTTGCCAAAATTCACAAACAAAAAATACTGAATTACCCTACAGTCATATCTTAAACCAACCCGTAGAACTACTTCAGATTTGATACCCATTTCTTATACCCATTTCTTTTACAAGAAATTTGACACAAAAATGTTTTAAATTGTTTTAAGTCCCATCTTTTGGTCATCTTTGGATGTTATTTTACCTCGAAATGACCTGATAATGACCTCAAATTGTCAAAGTTGTCTTAGTATCCACCCTACCTTGAACCAAAATGCATACAACAGTAAATGGCAAACAGCACAAAATATATGAAATAAAACAGAATTTTTCCTCATTTTTGACTTCATTTGACCCGTGAAGTGACCCTAAAATGACCTCAATTCCAATAATTAACGAGCTAACTATACCTGTGTTAAAGTCATAGAGTACATGAAACCAATTTAGATTGAATAGCTTTTGGTAACAAAGATCACAATGGAAATTAAGTTAGGAACGACTTTTACAAATATTGACTGTATTTAACCCCAAAAGTGACCCCGAAATGACCTTTAATATCCAAAATCCGGGTGGTATCCCCTCCCACCTTGAACTCTAACATACAAAGAACTAATTTAGCATGGGTACACATTTGTAACAAACAATGCCATCAAAAGTTACAGGATGTACGGGCAATATCATCGTTTTACACCACTTGTTTAGATCATAGATCCTTTATAATATAGCACTTAATATAGTAGAGATACGGGTGTCAAACACTGAAGCACGAAAATATTCAAAATAAATTGGAGCGAGAACCATCTTCATGATCGTCTCTTTTCATTGGTGGACAAATAGAATCAGTTAAACGTAACTGTATAAAGGTCAGCTTCATGTTGATATAGATAAAGTTTCCTAAACTTGAGTGGTGTGGTATGTTCTCTAGATGAGAGATATATGGCAAACTGCCATTGTCATTACTTTATTATCAAGGGAGGTACTGGTGACTGAAAACCAGTGAATCAGTCAAGAATATTATTTGAAACTTCTGTGGATATCTAGCGAACTGGGCCTGACCCACTCAATAAATTATAACGTGAGAATAATTTTTGAGGATCAGCTGATTCCCGATGACGGTTAAATTATTCTTTATTTTCACAAGTTATTTTCATATATAAATGCTTCGCGTGGGTTGAGCTTCATATCAACTCAACTTCATGATCAAACAGGGTATCAGGTAATTACTGGTCTACCTGTAGTGAACAAGATTCCAGGGTTCATTCCATTTGATATTTATTACCTTTCATATTACACAATCCGGGATAGGAAAATAATTACTCCCATGAAACCTTTACCACTATTGTGAAACAGCAAATCTGAATTATGTATTAGACAGTATGCGATGGGATAAAAGAACCGGGGTTAGAAATCAAGCAGCGAACTATTTGTCATTTCACATCCTCTGCATGGCAGATTTCGTCACGTCCAATTGATATTACGACACAGTTTGATACAACTAATGAGATGTCATGGCTAAGGAAATAAAATTTGTTGTATTATAATTTATTTCTAAAGCCATGGGCAAATATCTTGATTAGACAGATTGTTGTAAACACCCAGCTGCTAACTATGGAAAAATGGAAGTCGTCGTGTTTCTTGAAACCCTTGTTTTAGTATGGAATTGGAGTTGCTGGTACGTATACCCAGTGTAGTCCTATGTATATATAGCACAGCTACGTTCACCGCGTTTGTAATTGCCAGATGCAGTAACGTTATCGTAGAATATGTCTTCACAATAACTTATCTTCTCTTCTTTGGGACTGCAAATTGTTTCTCCTGAACTTATCTTGCATCGGAAGTAAGGGACGCCTGACATAATAGAATCGCCTGGTTTTCGACATAATGGTGTCGTGCAAAATATTTGACTGCACACGTTTTGCAAAGCCACGTGACACCTCGTTTAAAGGACTTGCAGTGTCTTTATGACGTTGGAATACTTACTAATGATTGTGTTTTAACATCTTGCGAACATCAAAACGTGAGCTACATTCGACATGCGGCAGACCTTTAGTAACCCAGGTCCGTGTATCCTCCGTTAATTCAATTTTCCTTCCATGTCTTTATCCCATATACTTCGTTTTAGTCTCTTATGATAGTACAAGAGTTTTTATCCAAACATGATATTATTTTTAATTGATTCATATGTTTATTATATCGGTACTCATTTTAACCTATGTTACTTCTTGACTGGCGAATAAACTCAAGTGAGTTAAATTTAGTTCAATAAGAGAATATATTGGTTATCTGTTTACAGCAATACATCTCTTATCCTGAACGCAAATTGTATATGTCAGTGTGTAGTGCAACTGGAAATAATACACCTGACTTGAGGTTAGAATAAGTGGAAGTGGAGTTGATTCCAGCAAATGTATATAAACACGTTCTGTTTCATGTTTTGACATCGATATATACTTAGATCCCCGTTGGTGATTGAGAAATGTGCGAGCCGTTTTCCAGAATAAGGGTATGCATATGGTTGTATGTGAAATGCTCCGGTACCATTTGGCTACATGTTAATTATATTGAATTGTTACAGAGTGATGCGGTTTGTCTGTCAACCATTCTGTGTATTAGTAACATGTACTTTCTGTAAATGCAGGTGTATGTATATGATTAACCAGCCCCAAACGCTGAACAGCGCTCGCACATCTCACAATTACACATGTGGTTATGTATTTATTTATTTATTTATTCAACTTATTTATAGAGGGTGGTCCTTTCAACCTTAACGGCTGCTCTCCCAAGGAGCCCTCTATCACACACAGATACATAACTAATTAACAATAATAAATTAACAATCAAAATAGAATTTACATGAATCGAACTAAAAAAGACAAAGGCAAAAAACAGACTAAAACTAAACTTTACATGAATCGAACTAAAAACGACAAAGGAAAAAACCGACTAAAACTAAACTAAAAGTACAATGCTAAAAACTTGTCACTCTTAAAATCGATCTATTTCATCATGGATTAAGCAACTGCCTCCGATAAAAACGTTTGAATTTGTCATAAGTTGTGGCATGGCGGACATCTAATGGTAAAACATTCCAGATTTTGGCAGCAGAATATTTAAAAGATTTATCTAAAAATGTCGTATTGGAACGAGGTAAAACTACATTATCTCTTCCTCTTGTTCCATATCTGTGAACTTATGGGGCGTGGGAGGGAAGCCGTGAAAGGCAGAGGGAAGTTGTTAGGCGATTATGAATGGTGAATTGTAGTGAATGGGACACACGTTCACTATAGGTACATATGTTGCCTGCGATGAAACGATTTTTTTTCTTCATTTGAGATAGATATTTTATTTGACGTTGCAACGTTCAGAGCACGCTGTTAATGTATCAAATTTGGAGATAAATATACCTTGCTATTCTAGCACATTCAAGACCATATGGTGTACGACAAATCTATTCCAGATAAGACCATGTGATGTACGAGTAAAAGCTAATCCCGATATCGCTACATCCAGTTGAATTGTTTGTACCTTTTTTCAAAACCATTTGTTCATTATTATCCGCTATCAATGTGAGGAATCTCTGCTTCAAGAGGTTTTCGGATATTACCCCTCACCACATGACTGGAGACCTCTTGTGCATCCTCCTTTCTAGGACTACTCGTTTCCCTCCAAAATCAATTTTTCACAGTCGGTTATATTACTAGATAACGTAAATGATGGTCGATAATTTACACACGGTCAGTTATATACCAGTCGAAACGCTTTGATTTCCTTGCATCAATTTTTCTATGATTACAGCTGTAAAAGGTCTTCCTCCATATATCACTATCATTATTATCGGATATTGCAACTTGTGCGCTCTATAATTTGTAAGCTCGGCAATCTTTATCGTCTGGTATATCTAATATCTCCGTACTATTTGCCAGCGTACAAATTATATTAAATTATATAACACTTGTATGAATAACATCGAGCTAACCGTGAAGGTTTATAAATATTGGAGCGCGGGCTTCGCCCTTGGCCTAAAATATAAACATTCCCATACTAATCGCGCGTAAAATACCCATTGAGCACGCCTATGAAACATTATTTCTTAATTACTACAGGGTGATGCTATACAGCTAACCTATATCTCTCAACTTTTCTGTGTATAGTAGTAACATGTACTCTCTCCACACAGATGTACATGTATATCTACCATCGCTTCCGTTCAACAACACTCGCTTGCACATTGAACCAGGTTTATGTAACAAATTTAATGGTTTTTTCCGCTATAATGGACTGAAGCTTACTACAGCTGTTAGTTGATCATTATCAGTAACCTGTTATGTTGGTTATTGTTTGTTTGTTTGTTTGTTTGTTTATTCACCAATCAAAAGAAATCAAGTTAAACAGTCATATACAGAAAGGGAATACAAGTACAGTAGTATATACAGATTAGAGAACATATAGATTGGCGGGAGATAAACCCCGAAGGGTTTGAATTATCCCGGATTAATTACAAAATCAAGATATAATAAAAGAAAAGGCAGATTATATTAAAGAATGTCTAACATGATAGTGGAGGTATGGAATAAAAAGCACAAAGTTTATATTTCGGGTGAATAATCAACAGGTATGATGCAATTGCTCAGCTTTGCAAATAAAATATATTAATTAGCGGTATTTTGCAATAAATATGTTTTTATCTTAGATTTAAAAAGAGAAATAGATTTGCATTGTTTCAGTTCCGAGGGTAATTTGTTCCACTCGTTTTGCCCCTTTATTTTAGGAGTGTACAGACTAAGGTCAGTACGATAAAAGGGTCTATATAGGTCAAGATCATGGCCACGAGTGTGGTATTGGTGTATTTCATTCAATCTCGTGAAGTAGGATCGGAATTCAAACGGTAAAAGGAAAGGGTGGTAGAGAAATTTGTGGGCAAGGCGTAGATTAAGGTCAGAATTAATGTCGTTTAGGGTCAGCAGTTTCAGTTTTGCAAACAAAGGAGCTGTATGATCATATTTGTTGCTTAAAGAAATGACTCTTATTGCTCTTTTTTGCAGTTTAATTAACGGCAAAAGGTGACTGTGATACGTATTTCCCCATATCAGGTTACAATATTGTAGATATGGATAGATTAAAGACTGGTACAAGATACGTAAGATTTTCATGTTAAGACAGTTTTTTATAACATGGATTACTCCTATATTTCTGGATATTTTTTTACATACTTCGTTAATATGAGTGGACCAATTCAGTTTTTCATTGAAGTATTATGCCAAGGAACTTAAAATATTTAACCTGTTCAATTTCCTGGCCCATGATATATAATTGCGGTAGAAATGACATATGAGCCCTACTATTTGGTTTTATTAACATAAATCAGACCGATAAAACGTTTATTTCCTCCCAGTTTCTATTTGTGTCTGGAGCAAAGTACATGTAAATGCGAATTTTGTGTATCTTATTTTTAAGAAAAAAAAAAGAAATAATGTTTTTATAGGCGTGCTAAATGGTTATTTTACGCACGGTTAGTGTGGGAAAGTTTATATTTCAGGGCAAGGGCAAGGGTTTTCATGTCGAAAACGTACAGAATTTTGATTATTTTGTCAAATGTGATGGTGTAGACTATCAACATGGTATTGTTGTCGTTTATCCCAGACGTTCAGGTGCGAGGTGGCTACAGATTGCTTAATATGCAGTATCTCCGCGTCTAATGTCTTGAAATAACAAACTGTATTTACTCTACAATGTTGTTCCATGTCCGCTGTTTATAACTACGATAAACAAGTTTATTGAATTCACTTATACCTGTGCTCACATAGATATTCTCAATATTTTTACAGGTTATCTCTTGAAAAAACACTCCGCGTTTTCGGTAAAATGCGCTGTGCCATGTCTTTAGAATTATGGCATTCAATGTTATTGACTCATCTGAACACACCCCAACTGCCTATTTATATATATACCATTATAAAAGGGAGATATAAGTAATTTTGTCAGATTATGTTCTCTGGTCTTCAATGATAACTTTATTGGGTCGGTTCAATGCAACGCCAGACGATACGCTGATACGACCAGAATGGTCGCCTTGTAAATCCCTTCCTCCCATGGCGCGAAGATATCTCCATGTCTAGCTATTTATTCGTTCAAATGGACAGTTTTAATGTGGCGAGTCTTTCCGTCAATACAAAATTTGACGAATGCGTGCCTTGGTACTGGAATTACATTAAAAATACCATAAAGAACACATATTCATGTATGAATCACAAATGAATACTGCACGATCATTCACAATTTATTTACGATAATTTTCACAATATTTCACAGTGTAAGTACTCGTACAGAGTAATAGTGATTTTCGGGTTGAAACAGTTACCGTATTCGAAAGTCGTTCAGTGAACAATCACCGGTACGTTCAAGATATCCACGTCTAAAAATCACACTTACCAGCAACTCTTCTTCGCAGTGACATGGTTGAAAATGTAGACGCATGCTATCAATTGTCTCAACTTCTTACACTCCATGTATACGTTCAGATTCATATTTGGTGAATATAATATCACGCCAGGACGAAAACCGTATATATTCATATTACTTACATGTACAATAAGGATAGTCAAATTGAAACTGACTATTGAATAACACGACATTTTAAACCGGCATGATTGTAACATAATAGTTTGAATAAATTAACAAATTATGGCACCCATTACCTGATTTAGAGATCATGGGTACAAAGATAGAACAGATAATATTATTATATTAGCAGCAGTGGATTGGATCATTGGCCGTCACGTGATATCTCGCAGTATATTATATATTCACCCGCCAAAATGTTATATCTCCGAGAGGTGACTATAAATTTCGTTAAGTCACTGGTGGAGAATTGTCGTGGGGGTTGGGGGTGGGGGGGGGGGGAGATTTCCGTGTTTGAAGTGGTGGGGAGGGGCGGGGGGCAAATTAGAACATGATGAGTGAATGACGGCAGCAGATATGATCAGACTAGGTTTTGAGATATTCCTACTAGAAATCTTCAGAATAATCGTTTTCCATTGTATAATTACAGTCTTTTCATGTTGACACGAGATAACAAAATTCATCGAGGCCATATGTGCTATTCTTGAAATAGCAATTGATCTAAATATCCGTAATAAGGGAGTAGATCACATTCAGTACTAAAAGAGTGAAGGTGCTGAAAAGCCTTCAGTATTTGGGCTAGGACAAGGCGAGAGGAGTAGATATGGAGAATTGGGGTGAAAGTAGAAGGATCTTGGGGATAATCTTCCAGGTATTTGTAAGATTGTTTTCTTATGGTAATTGAATTAGTATGAATTTCTTGGGGCACCAAAGCCATAATATTCAGTCTAAGGAACACCCTTCACAGGGTGAAGATATCAATATATTATTTATATTCACCATATTGCGAGCTGTCTGAATACTAGTGTTAGAAAAGTCGGCATGTTTGGAAAAAATCCAGAAATCCCTCTGATACACTGCCATAAGCTCATGAACGTGAGCTACTCCCTTAATACTAACACACTGTGAAAGTGGTGATATTTAGTGCATCGGTCTAATCGTTCCAGCGTAAAACTATCTGAAAATCGTGTGTGATCTCCCAAATTCTATATTTTAAATCTATACTAAATTGATAACCTTCAAACTGAATATAAAGAATATGAAAAGGATTTCAGTCTACACCGGAGAGTCAGCTTACAATTAGATATGATTGACATGAATGCACAAGTTCTTTCAAGGCATGATAGTGACGTAGTTGATAACAATCGGCCTATTGCACAATACTGAGATAACAAAGTGAGAGGCCAGTCTGTCCAGTAACCCGGGACTTTAACGGATCAGATTCTGGTTCTATGATTTCAATTTGCCCTATGTTTTTTAACCCACGGCAATATTTTGAGCTGGCGATTTCTGACACAATGTTACTATATTTTCTCAG
>JAVTVY010011213.1:0-57464 GCA_036873755.1 Hanleya hanleyi | reverse complement strand
TGGACCAGCTGTAGACCTAGTAAAGGCTGTGATACTAGATAATCATGGTTATATAGTCAGAGAGGGTTACGTTCAAGTGGATCAGCTGTAGACCTAGTAAAGGCTGTGATACTAGAGTTACATGTATGATGGTTATATAGTCAGAGGGGGTTACGTTCAAGTGGACCAGCTGTAGACCTAGTAAAGGCTGTGATACTAGAGTTACATGTATGATGGTTATATAGTCAGAGAGGGTTACGTTCAAGTGGACCAGCTGTAGACCTAGTAAAGGCTGTGATACTAGAGTTATCATGGTTAGGCCTCTGTTAATTAATCTTTAGCTTCTCATGACCCGCCCGCATGTTTTTTGTCGTAATAATAATTACGCATTGTTTTAATTATTTGGCATTTTGCTGCAAAAAAAAAAAAAATCTGCAGAACAAGGCAGCGCGAAATAACGCCTGCCTACGTGCCGCCGGCAAGTGATTTTTTCCGTCGACAAGTTGCAAAAAATCTACCTGTCGCATGCGGCAAGTAGGATTTCACCTAACAAAAACGATAAAATGCGATCAATTTTCGTAAATACCTTTTAGAAGCCTAGATCTATCTGAAGGAACGGACAATCCAAGAAATAATCCATTGAAACTTTATTTCAAGTCGATCTTTGGCCATTGTTGTTCGTGTTCGCTGTCAACATTTCCCGCGTTAAGTGTACTTCCGGTTGTGCGCCAAACCTTGCGCGGTAGTCCGGTGCATGCAAAAGTCGGACCTGTTACCAAAACGGAATTGGACTATCTGTTTTTTTCCAGTTCATACCGATGGTAAATAATATTGTTGGCTTCTTTTTTTGGGCTTCTATTCACAAGCTGACGTTTTTCTATGCAGACATTTAAGTTAATTGATAATTCCAACGGGACTCTGGTGGCTGATTCTAATTTATTGGAAGCAGCAATTTACAAGGGGAGACCTATTGATAAATATAAGTAAATATAGTTGGGATCTGGTTAACTCCCCTCAAATTTTCATTCTTTAAAAAGGGTGTTACTTGGATCTAAATTCTATGATATAATGTCACAGGTGCCATTTAAATTTCACATGATTTAGTCAGCAACAAAGCTTTTTGCAGTTCTAATTGCAGAAATTAGGGGAAATAGTTGTCTTTGACATATCAAAGTTGACATCAACTTTCCATTGGTGCTCGAACTTTACCACATACATAACTTCTTTTTTTATTGCAATATCTTAATGCAGCCAAATAATTAATAATTAATAATTACAGCATTCAGCATCATCATAATTTCCTCCCAAGGTCATGAGAAGCTAAAGATTAATTAACAGAGGCCTAAACCGAGGCAAGTAATCCTTTGTTGGCTTGTAGAATACAACAATATAAATAAGTTTCCAAAATATAGTAGCTATACCGAACACAGTTCTGCAGATATAGTTGGTTACATTCAGGCATATAGGACAGAAATAGAAATTAATATATCAGTAAAGGGGCATAACTCTGTAAAGTATGAGCCACTTTCGATAGGCGTCTGACTTAGCGCTACTGTAAAATAAGAACCGAGACGAATAAGCTGTACTGAACACGGATCTGCAGATATAACTTGTACATTCAACTACAGATAACAAAATCGAAGATTATTACATCCGAAAGGGGCATAACTCCATAAGCCGAGGCGAGTGATCCTTTTTTGGCTTGTAGAATACAATATAAATAAGTTTCCAAAATATAGTAGCTATACCAAACACAGTTCTGCAGATATAGTTGGTTATATTCAGGCATATAGGACAGAAATAGAAATTAATATATCTGTAAAGGGGCAGAACTCTGTAAAATATGGGCCAAGGGAAGCCACTTTCAATAGGCGTCCGCCTTAGCACTAGATAAATAAGTGTTGAAAATTTGGTGGTTGTATCTCAAGCGGTTTTGCCTAAAATGCGTTAACGGACGGACGTACATGGCAACGACAATACCCCGAGGCCAAAATGGCCGAGGGGTAAAAAGTGGTGAAGTATTATGTACCATAGAAATGATGCAATCTAGCTTACAAAAAAAAAGTGAAAACATGATGAGAATATACAACCCTGGGTCATATTACTTGAGAGTATTCAGCTTGTCCTTTGGGCAACTGATTTATTAAACTTCCTGGCCCATACATGTAGCTGTATTCACTTGTCTCTTCCTACATGTTACGTGTTGGCAATATGTTACTGAGGGAATATCAGGTTGCCCACAGACAGGTGAAGGTGCAGGAAATACAACTTTGCCATGTCAATTTTAGGTTGTCTCGAGCAGCCGGAAGGGACCCATGATATATTGTTGTCCACAGAGGCTTATTAAAATTAATAGTTTATTTATCATCACGCCCACCTCCAATTTATCCCCCTGCCCCGAAGATTTGTTTTATTTATTATTTTTGTTCTGCAGTGTCTAAGACAAAAGTTGTTTTAGCATTGTGTGCCAACACAGAAAGTCTCATTTCACCCACTTCGCCAAAGATGATAGATTTCTTTGATGGCATTCAGAAGTCGGCGTATATAACACAAGGCTATTCTATGGATAACAACCTATTTATTGCTGTGGAGCTGACGTTTCGTTGTTGATACATTTACTTCCAGCTTTTTCTCAGCTTTGAAAAAGTTGGAAGGATCTCCAACGAAACATCAGCTCCACAGCAATAAAGCAGTTGTTATCCATAGAATAGCCTTGTGTTATCTAGAGATTATAGAGCTAATTATGCTGCTTAGGCTGTTTGTGCTTAAAAAAATAATTAGACAACAATCATACACTCCGCAAACAGAATTACATGTAACAGTTCACCCATCAGCATTTTTCACCGCATTTGTTGTATAGAATATCTTGAGTCCAAAACAAAATAAAAAATATAAAATCCGCCCACCCATCCCCTTTTGTTGAAGAGCAGGTGATGCTAAAACGAATCACACAGGTCCACTTATACATCTACAATGTTTGACAGTTTTCTATCTACAGTTCTAATTTTTCGTGACTGGATGCCCTAGGGAGGAACGATGTGTTGCATACCAAATGTAGGTCGAGGTCAGAGGTCAAAGGTCAGTGTGACTGAAAAATCAGGAAATCATTAAAAATTTCTAATTTTTGTGATTGCATTCAATAGGGGGAAATAAAATGTTGCATACCAAAATATAGGTCAAGGTCACTGTGTCCCAAAAACCAGGAAATTATTAAAAATAACATTTTTGTGTCATTAGATACATGTACATCAGGGGGACACAATGTGTCACATATCAAAATGTAGGTCAAGGTCAAAGGTCAAGGTCACTGTGACCCCAAATCATAAAATTGTTAAAAAATCTTGATTTTTTGAATCCATTGAGAAATTTCGGGTAGGCATGTACCAAAATTTAGATCCAGGTCAGTAGTCAAGATCACTGTGACACTAGAATCACGGTCAAAGGTCAGTGTGACCTAAAAATCAGAAAATCATTAAAAAATTACAAATTGTTGGTGAGTGGATTCAATAGGGGGAAATGAAGTGTCCCATACCAAAAATTAAGTCAAGGTCAAAGGTCACTGTGACCCCAAAATCAGGAAGTTATTAAAAATAACATTCCTTGTGTTAGTAGATACATTAGGGGGACTTGATGTGCACATACCAAAATGTAGGTCAAAGGTCAAGGTCATTGAGACCCCAAAATCGTGAAATTGTTAAAATTGTTTTTTGAGCCCATTGAGAAATTACGGGGAGATGGTTTGTCATGTACCAAAATTTAGGTCAAGGTCAATAGTCAAGGTCACTGTGACTCCAGAATCAAGAAATCTTTGAAAATTACTTTTTTTGTGTCAGTAGATACATTAGGGGGACATGATGTATCACGTACCAAAATGTAGGTCAAGGTCACTGTGGCCTCTAAAATCATGAAATTCATAAAACTCATGATTTTTTTTGTGTTCATTGATACATTGACGGAAGACGATGTGTCGTGTACCAAAATTTAGGTCAAGGTCAAGGTCACTGTGAGCCCAAAATCAGGAAATCATAGTCACATGATGAAGATGAGGTCATGTAAGGCGATGTTGCGTTCTGTCCATTCATCCATCACCATTTGTTGTCCATCACCATTTGTTGTCCATGCAATATCTCTAGTTTCAAGGTATGGAATGGTATCAAATACCTTAGTGGCATGGCGAAGAGGAGCCATACATCAATTTGTCAAAGGTCAAGGTCACAGTCCCCCAAAACTGAATCAAGTTTAGCTGACTATGTGTTAGGTTGGAATATTCAGAGTTCTCTCCCCTATATGTATATGGCATTTGTCCTGTGGAGTTGTCTCCTGTGTTTGAAACAGCTACATTTAGTTAAACTGTTGTGAAATATAAACCATACATTTACTAATTTAACAGGGAGAGGGGCCCTTTATGAACTTCATACCTGTTTATCAACTCAAGAACAAAGCTTTACTTCATCACTTTCTTCTTCCTTCATGAAAAATTCTCTCTTCTGAAAGAAATCCATTTGCAGGAAAACTATTGTCGATTTCAGTGTGGGATATGTGAGCTCTCGGTTCTTGCTCCAAGGTCAACTAGTTTCCAAGATTTAAGCTCATTTTAGTTTATCATTCAAGTTTAGATGGGATATATGTTACATTCTCAGAAGCACAAAATTGTAGACCTTTCTCTGGATTGCTAGCTACCAATTGGAATCCAGGCTATTGAACAAGCTTGAAATTTGGACCAATGTAATTTCAGATATACGTGCGTATATTGAAGCCCCTTGGGCTCTTGTTTTACTATGTATTCCTTGAGGTATGTAGTTTTTTAATAACTCAAATATAAGGCAGGTCGCCATCCAAAAAGGGCATGAATAGGGCTCCGAATCTACCTACTCCCACACTTTTTCCTGTCATTTTGCATGAAGTCGCAACAATGCAAAGTCATGACGACAAATGCCACGCCAACAAAGAGTTTGCCATTCGACGTCATGATGTCACAAGGGATGCTTAGTAAACGCAGCATGTCACAGTATCTCATTCTATCCATTCGTGCACAAGACTATGATTTCAAGGGAGGTAATTGCTATGTGCAAGAAGCTGCGCAGAACAGCCATTCTTGTAACCAGGGAGCCACCTTAATGTGATAGATTACTAAGTTAAACTTGAATACTTAGAATTTTGTTTGATTGTCGCTATACAGCTGAAATATTGCTGAACGTGACGTTAACCTTACATGTAATTCTCTCTCTCTCTCTCTCTCTCTCTCCTGGAGCAAGTGGACAGGATAAAATTAAGTACATGTACATGCACTGGTGATTGATGAGGAGATCTGGGCAAATTTGTCATGAACATTGATGGCAACTCTGGTCCCGGATGATCTGATCTGGACAGCAGAATGGTGCCCAGCTTAAGTCAGAATGATAAAGCATTTGGGTGCTTATATGCTAAGGTGTAACAAATATGGGACAGTGAAGCTTAAAATATAAAATAGACTACAGCTCTTCTTCTTTACATTATTTGATGGCGATATCTCTCAACTATATTAAAATTATAGTGTTAACATAGTCTTCAAGTGTGTTAGTATTCTCAGACCTGTTTTAGTACAGCATCGCTGAAAATGTTGGACAAACACAGGACGGAAAATGGAGGGGTAAAACAATACATAATGAGGGAGTAGAAAATGGATTTCTACTGCAAGGGACTTTTAGGACAGTATTTTACAGATATGAACACTTTCAGTGTTTGATTTGAAAAATTTAACGTATCTGTGAAGAAATTACTACAAAGCATGACAAAGACGGAAAAGCTGATGGAAACGTATCTTTTTTTTAATTAATAGGCACTTAATTGAAATAAACTATGTTGAAAATTTATAAAGTTATGTGAAGAATACAACGTTCTTTAACTTGATATGAAAATAAGTTATTTACTATTTTTAAAAAATATGCCTTTATGCCCCAAAATAGTTGGACGAACTAAGACGGACAATGTTAAACAAATGGGGAGGAAAACCTGTCCGTCTTTGTTTGTCCGACATTTGAAAATACTACAATTATGAATACCACGAACCAAACAGTGCTTAGGTACAGAGAAGAAATGACTGTGTATCACTATAAGTGTGTATTTTGATGGTCTGCTCTGAATATGCACTCAGAATATGCTGAAAATTTACTTATATGTCGGACGAACGAGGACAGACTATGTCGGACGAACACTGGGAGGCAATGAAGACGGACACTGCATTTTGGTAGTGTACAACTAAAGTACATGGGATGGAAGCATAAAATTTGGGGCATGTGTCACCCATCACACAAGCAAGGGGAATCACAAACCCCATGAAATATTAGTGCAAATAAAGTTAATTAGCATAATTAGTATGTCGGACGTAACATAAGACGGAAAATCTGAAGATTTTTGATATATCTATTTTTTTTAAATATGTGTTTGCATTTGTCAGGAACTTTACATTCATGAAAAGACAGAAGGGGCTTAACTTTCATTTTAATAAGGTTGGCATCATTAACTATGTAGTTGTGAGTACTTAGAGATCTCTACAATGAGGGCTTATTGGAGGACGGAAAGTGTTACGTCCAACCGTGGTGGTTAGGACCTTAAAATTCTTTTGTTAAATCACACTTTTGCCACTTTAATTGTGCATCAATTTCTACCTTTAGATCCATTCCACCTAGTGACTACAAAGAAAGTCATCTTCTATGTGTATTATTACATATAAGAGCATCTTTTGGATGTCACCATGGTGTATGTCACAATCTTGGTGCAAATATTGGCCTCAAATCAAGCTTAATTAAGTTAATTAAAAACAAATAATTTGAAGTTGAACCTGTTATATTATCTTTTCTATCTCCACAACACTCAGACAAAATAATGGCATTTCCAGAAGTTAGAATTTCTTCATATGTAACTGTAATAAGTGACTTCAACATGAAGTGCCTGTTTGTGACACCTTAGCATATTAGTACCCATATGCTTTAGAGTTTAGATTATTCATCTACATGTATCTCCAATAAATTGTAATAAAGTGCTACATCATACATGTTCAAAATTCATCAACCGTAAATGTATCAATTCAAACTCAAGTATTTAAACATAGATAATTATCATTCAATTGAGCAAATGATTAAACCATATCTTTCCACAGACGTAAATTCCTCAGGTAAGCTTAATTATTGCAGATCCAGATTGTAATATCACTAAGGCTCTATACACGTACAAAAATGATTAGTTTACATGTATTATCAACACATGTCCCTGATTTTTGACCAGTCCAAATTAAGTTTTATATTTCAATACTTACGAGGGGGAAATCAAATGTTTTAAAGCCAAATAACAATTGTTGACGAGCAGGAAGTTCTTCATTTGGCGACTCATATCGCACTGAAAAAATGTGCACTAGAGCTCTCAGCGAGACCATAACAATAACGGAACAGTTCGGCATGGACAAGGGAGGTAACAAAGAAGGGCATGAAGACAACCAGATTCAGCACAGTGGATGCACAAGGACATACTATTACAGGGGTTGAAATGTTTACTCACTGCCCAGAAGCCATTGGCCCCCAAGGTGAAAATTACTGGGGGCCAAAATATTTTTTTTAGGGGCCATTTTTTCTTAATAGAGCGACAATTGATACAGTGTTGATTTACATTGTACTTTCTTTATTTTAAATTAATGTAATACTCTGGAATCATTCAACTCGTTTAATATGTACAACAACAGAACCTCATATAGAAAAAATCTCATCTGAATTAACACTGATTTGCTATGTACATTTACATGGAGCCTGAACTTACATGACAATTAATGATTAATTCATGCAGACAATTACATGTAACAAGTTCATTTCTTCTGCATCATCAGAAGATTCTGAGTCCCTATCAGGCTCACTTATTCTTACTCTTTGGCGGTCTTGGCCAAATTAGGAGCCAATTTCTTCACCAGAAGCCAAGACAACGAGAGCACATTACTTTTGTTGCTCTGTGTTTATGTAAGTTTTTCTTAAAATTATATTCCCTTTTGAAACCGATGATTGTTGACATTTTAGACTTGTAAATTTATATATAAGAGCCTATTAATATGGCCACAGTATCTGTGCAAACAGCACAAAAGGCGAGTGGAGATTTACAATAACAACAAGCTTTTACTTTCGGAATGAAAGTTGACCACTGGCACATTTTTTACTAAATCACTGAACCTTAATAGTTTATGTCCCCCAGTGGACATTCTTCTAAGCAATATTTTAGGAATGAAATGGTTCACATTTAGACTTTAACTAAAAATATGCAGACTTGTTTAAAAAGTTTCAGGGGCCAAATGGCGAGTAGTCTGTAATTCTGTACTCGCCAAAACGGCTGTATGGTCGTAAATGGCGATTGAAAGATATGCTGAGAATGTGCAACCTGTTATGGCTATATTTACTTTATCCAGAATTGTCCTTTTTAGTGCATATTCTGCAGATATAGGTAGATACTTCATGTAGGAAGATATTGTCTGAGTCTTTGTGTAGCTGAAAAGGCTCAAGTCTAGACACATTGTTGTCCCCAGACTTGGCTATTGTATGCATTGTCTGGTGATTCTTACATGGAGTATGAACCCAGATAGGTACAACAGCTACATTCAAGCATACATCACAAAATCATAGATTATTACACCAAAAAGGGGCATAACTCTGTAAAATAAGGACCTAGGCAAATAAAACTTCAGGAATACATTTTAGAAGTAGATAAATAATTTTACAAAATTTGGTAGCTGTACCGCACACAGTTCTTCAGATATAACTCATTGCATGCAAGTATACAGTGTACATGTATCCAAGATTATTACACCCGAAAAGGGGCATAACTTCATAAAATAAGGGCCGAGACATGAATTTTTCATGGATCTGCAGATATAACTTGTACATTCAACTATATATCACAAAATCAGAGATTCTAACATACCATATCTGAAGTATTGTTTTATCAGTGAATCGTACGGACTTTCTAGTATTTGATTGTATTCTTGAAATAAACCACTACATGGTGGAAAATGCTGCATAAAAGTATATTTTCTAAGAGTTAAAAAAAAAAAAAATAAATAAAAAATCAGAGATTATTACATCCGAAAATGGGCTTAACCCTTTCACCGATTAAACCCGGTACACGGGGATACACGGGGATAACGAGAGTGCCACCCGTACGACCATCTCCGGTAGACCGGGTTAGCTTTAAACCTGTTCACCATCACGATGGGTACAGCACTTGTATTTTTTTGCATCCGTTTTAACAGAAATCTATCAAACACTGTATACTTCTGGAAAGCAAAAACCTTGATCAATTTGATTCTCGAAGTTGTTTGTTTGTTTGCAAAAGAAATAAAGCAAAATTAGATGTTGAACGGAAAAAATCGGAGCGAAAAATGCATTTTTCCTCACATACCGTGTGACGGGCCTGTCGGCAGCAAGCCGCAGAAATGGAAAAAATCATCGAAAACCTCTTCCTAACTCCTGTATTTTTGAACTTACACAACTGCTAAAGTGTGGTGAATATTCCCCAGACGATTACAACTGCCAACGACGATCGACGAAGTTTATTTCCATATTTTTACGAGTCTTGATCCACAACGTGTGTGAAACAAAAATCCATTTCATTCAAGATGGATTCCCCCGCCAGCCGATGAGCCAATCGGTATGCGTAATTTTGCCCACGTGACCTCTATCAGCCAACAGATTTGAGACGAACGTAGACAGTGGCTGGAATGATGGACTGACATCATTTTACAATCCAATCATATCCTCCGTTTTATTTTGCCATCCATTCCAGGTTATTTCCTTTGTAGAAAGGTGAAAGGTTACGCTTTCCAATGAGAGGTCAAACATGAAGGTTGGCAGAGTAAAACTCGAGAAAACCGCTGTCATATGCGGTCGAAAAAAGACGATTTCTCCGTTGGATTTTGACGTTTTTAAGTCGAGAAAGCCGGGAAAAAGCGCATTCTCTCGCAGTAAAACCTAATTTTGTATGCTATTTTATTTATTTTGCTATAAAACTAGAGCAAATAACACTGGAGTGTGTATTGTGGAGACAGGTTTCTTATGTTTTTCTGCAAATCTCGGACGCAAACGCAATTTCTAGCATTCCAAAGATAACATATACAAATTTTAACAGTTCTCAGGGAATTGATCGTCAGCAGGTCACTTTTGTCAGGGGAAATAATCGGCGAAAGGGTTAACTCCACAAAATATGGGCAGAGACGACTAATTTTCTGTTGACTTCTGGAACACAACTATATATAAACATGAATTGCAGGCAAGCACCTAAAAGGTGCGTGGACCCCTCAGCCTGTTTTTTTTCAGGGCTGCATCTAGAGCCAATTTAGTTTCGGAAAACATATGGGTGCCCAAAACTCAAAAGAAACAAAAAACGAAAGTGTTGTTGTTGTTCAATTTTGAAAGGATTTCTGAAGGAAATACTAGAAAAAGCCCCTAGGATCCTCAATATCGATCCTATTGCATAGCTGGGTATTGAATTTCATGTTAATAAACCTCTGTTTTGGGAGTGATCACAGGCTATTTGCGCCGAAATTCACTTACAAAAATTGGACCCTCAATAATGAATAACGAAAAGGAAATGGGAGTTTGGGATCGGAACCTGCAAAAAAATCCCTGGACACCGTATAAAACAGATATAGGTTTCACGCGAGTGGTGTGCTGGGATTACAGCATGCAAGAAAGTGTAGCTTTATCGGTGGCAATTTATGCATTGCACAAGTGTGATTTAGTAAACACACTGATTGACATAGGCCCACCCTTATCATTAGGGGGGGGGGCATAAACTCCAGGTATGCAAACTGGTTCAAAATTGCCCAGAGTCAGGCTAAAAATGGGCTCTCCTAATCACTCGTTTGAAATAATTTCCAAGGTACAGTAACATGTTTGGTGACAAAAATTGATAAAAATGTTGCACCAGTTAAATGTGTGGACACAAATACGGTTCATGCAAAAGTTTTAGGATAAAACATATGATGTAGAATAGAATAATTTAATAGCAAAATTAAAGAAAATTGTTGTCCTTCATTCAATGAGAATCTTCCTTGTATCAGGGAACCTTCAAAATTCACAATGAAACATGCAACCAACGGTTCCCGATGGGCATAGATAACAGTGCAAAAGCTAAGCCATCAAGAAATAATAAAAAAAATCATGAAATAATTATAACCATGTGAAAATCTAATCATTTCATCAGTCAACATTCAGGAAGCTCTCACCAAAGTTTGGTCAGGCCCGACTTGATAGATCTACAGATATTCAGCGGACAAGAACATGTTGATGGGCATAGATAACAGTGCAAAAGCTGAGCCATCAATAAATAATAAAAAATAATAATTAAAAATCATGAAATCATCATAGCCACCTGAAAATCTAATCATTTCATCAGTCAACATTCAGGAAGCTCTCACCAAAGTTTGGTCGGGCCCGACTTCATAGATCTGCAGATATTCAGCGGACAAGAACATGTTGACGGACGGACGCCAGGACGGACGGACGCCAGGACGGACGCTAGGACGGACGGACGTACGTACATGGCAACGACAAGACCCCACAGCCCTATGGGCTGAGGGGTAATAAGTTTCCAAAATGTAGAGCTGTATTAAACACACTTCTGCAGATATAGTTTCCAAAATTTGGTCACTGTGTCTCAAGTGGTTTTGCTTGAATGCAGTAACTGACAGACGGACGTACGGATGCACACAACGATGACAATACCCTGAGGCCAAAATGGTCGAGGGGGGAAAACATCCACCCACCTGAGATATGTGTATCACTAAATTATCATGATGAACGGTTCATTTCTTTTATGGGACCTAAGTACATGTGTTTTGGGTGGGCATGCAATTCGGACATAAATCAAGCGAGAGTCCCGGTGCGATACCCTAAAATAAATTTGCATACAGTGCTGAACTAGGATGAATAAAACTTGCAGCATAATACCTGTGACATAAAGGAACAATATGTATAGGGCTAGCTTCACTGATCATCAATTTCTGACACAATCAGCGTAACCATGGCAACTTGACAAATAACGATAGCCAGGTATTTAACTTCAGAAATTGGATAATAACGCCTGGCATTGATTGATATAATACCCACACGCATCATCATCTGAACGATGCACACATATGCTATGATGTACTAGTCAAGTAGAAAACTTGCTGCAGTCAGTTATTCAGCAAAATACACTATGTATACACAGTTCTGTCTTATCAACCATCGACCCTAGTCTAATCCTGCCTGAGCTTGTTAAATCAGTAATTAATGCTCTGAGTGAGTGAGTGAATATGATTTAACATCGCTTTCAACAATATTTCAGTCATATCACGATGTTGGGTCCTATTCCCTTTCACACCCGGGAACCACACAGGTGGGGTCCTATTCCTTTTAACATCCAGGAACCCCACAGGTGCCTCAGTTAGTCGCCTCTTAACAAGCTGTCTGAGGAGCTGAGGCCTATTCTTACCATGACCTGCGATATGCACAATGACATCGCAGGTCAATCCCCGGAAGCCCACGGGGCTTGATGGTAAATCGAGGAACTACATCAGTCTCTCCATGTTAAAGGAGATTGGTCATTTTTGCTCATACATCATTCTCTCAAACTGTTGTTCAGGAGAGATTTCCATCACTCTCCTCAAAATTGTAAATGCAATGGAGAGAAAGATATTGAAGAGATATCTCACATTACTCATGCATAACAAAATCCAGGGGAGTCAGCAGCTCTCGTAGATTTTACAAACACCAGAGACTGCTACAGCCACAGTTGATTTAATCGTATACGTTAACAGAGATTGATTGGTTATTTTTTTTTTTTATATGGCAAAGGGAGATTAATCTGTAACCAAACAAATTAATTATAGCTAACTTCTGGCGAGGTTCTGCTTTATTTACTAAGTGTTTCCACACCCAAGGTTGATAAGCCTGTTCTGTTGAATGTTAAAAATGAGGAAATAGAATCTACTATTCATGAGATATCGCTGGTCATCCCCAACGCAATCATTTGAGAATTTAGTCCAATGAACGTGAAAAATGTGTGTTTGTGCAGGAAGAACTTGTCTAAGAACTGAGAATCTGTCTAATCGATTTGACCTCGAGTTATTTCCCGCTCTACCACCTAATAGATCTGAAACCTAATGACGTATCCCTCTTCTATCTCATGATGCAAGTTGTTGCATCAGGCAACGTACATCCATGGCAATTAGAGGACAGGTGGGGATCCTGATACAATTGAATTACCCTTTCTTCAACCAACTGTTAGCTGATGTAGTTCTGTAAATTCTCCATGGTTCAAAATTTAAATCTGATTGAGAAACTAGGATTTATTTTTTTTTGCTGCCTTGGCGAGGTTTTTCAAAATAAGTTTAAACAGAAACCATTGTACAAACTTGTCTGAAATGATAAAAACCAATAAACCTGTATATCTCGACAATTCCCATGATTCAGTTTAATGCTTTATACTTCTGCTGCAGATCACTATCACTCATGGTCCATATTAGGAAGGTTTCCTTGTAATTTATATTCTTACCTTGGGAGTGCGTAATTCAGGTGGCTTTTGAAGGCAGATGATAAACTGCCTGTCACCATATGAAGCCATCCTTCTCGTTGGTTGATCCAGGATGATAGGACGGCGAGAACAAGTAATAGAAAAGTAATCTCTTATTTTTTCCTCGTGCCTCTCAATTTCCAATCTTTTCTGTTCCTAGTACAATAGACAATTCTCCACATTTCTCTGAGTTTATTCATCGGTGATAATCGGATCAATTATACATTGTAGCAGGACTTCCAGGAGGGAAGACTGGGCTATCCGGCCAACAGATCCATTGTTGGCCTCAACTATCCTCCAGGCATCGTAATGCCACTCAGAAACGACTCTCCAATTTCTCACCGTTTAACTCACAATGAGCGATAATTGTTACTCAAACAGAGATACATATGGTTCCTGTGGAGATTTAACCCAGCACTAGGTCAAACTACCAAGGTGTGAAGTGAAGTGTATAACATATACAGTCTGTTTGAACTCCAAGGTGAGCCGACAGATAATACAATACGGACGTCCCTGGCAGATCGGAGGTGGTCCAGTCAAACCTTTTCACCCAAGGCCCGCTGGAAGCTAGCTTCCTCTATCCCAATGATCTCTGCTTCACTGCATTCGCCTCATGATCTGTAATAATGAATGGGCAAAATATAACATGCTGTCACAACCAACAATGCTTTGAGGCTTGGGGAGCTGTGAGTCACCCAGCTATTGGAGGCAAGCTCAGTCTCCCCATCTGCACTGATGAAAGCTTTATAGAAACTAATCTACACACTATTCAAAATCAGTGTGCATGTACACCATGCATTAACTGTTCCGGGAAGAGTATAATTGAAAAGCACATGTAGTGGGGAGTATATAACAACATTGAGGGGCATGGGTGGCTTGCCCCTCAAGGGACCACACTGCTCTGGCTAATTATGCAGGGTAATTGCCAAAATGATGAAAACATCCTTTCAAAGAAATGGATACAGCGCATCTGCCTGAGAAAAGGGAAAAAGGAAAATGGAAAAGGGAAGAAAGGCTGGAGTAAAGACAGCTCGAATATCCCTAAACTGCTATTTTGAGAGGGAGAGAAACTAGTTTGTCTGTACAGATCAAGATAGAGATCTATATACAGACAGGTTTAACACAGCTGGTACTTCTATCTTCACCCCTGTAACAGACTACAGAAATTTGATGACTAGAATCACTGGTAATTTATCACATTGCATAACCTACCTTTGTAAGAATTTATGGGTACAATGTGAACATAAATTTTTCCAGAGGGTATAATTACATCTGGTATAAATCAACCCAGGCCGAAACAAATAATGTTCATGTTTTCCACTGCTGCTACTGCTAAGAAATCAGCCTACTTCAGGTACATGTACATGTGGGTTAAAGGCTCTAACAAATCAATCAGAGTAAGAGCTATTTCCTACACAGAAGTACATGTAGCATTGATTGGGTGAGCAGTTTTCTTCTGGGACATGAAACTGTACATGTGCAATCTCCACATACATATACAATCTTGTGTATATGTACAATCCCTCAACACTATATAACCAAAATAGTCAAAATTTTGACAACCGAAAGTCAATTTCTTTTCTGAATTGAATTTTTTTTTGCGGGGGTCAGATTGAGTTTTCAAAAAAATTTGAGTTTTCAATTATTTTGACCACCACAGTATATTTGATGCAAACAAAAATGAGTAAATTAATACGTCATTAGAATCAATCTTTGAGTTTTCTTTAATTTAGTTCTTTTTTTAAATGTCCACATAACATGAATTATTAAAAACATTTCTGGCGAGACTAAGATCAAGTGATATCATCATCATCACTGCTGGGCTGGGGGAGGGGGAGGGTTACTACTTTTGGCAAACTCATGGGATTATCAACCTTTATTTGGTGGTGGAGGTGGGGGGGGGGGGGTGGGGGGGTCCGGGGTGCTTTGTATTCTTGGAAGAAGTGAAAAAATCCCATCAATAATTCAATTAACTAATTAAAAAAACAAAGAATCATTCTTGTTCACTTAATTGTGTGTGTGCGAAAGGGAGAGGGTTATATAGAACATATCCAGAAATATTTGTTTGTGTATGTGTGTGGGGGGGGGGGGGGTGGCGATTACTTTTGGAAGAACTCAATCGCAAATATAACCAAAGCCAAAGGCAGTGGTTTCATTATGACTTCCAACAACAACACATGACCTGAGGTGGATAGCACACACAAATACAAAGCTCCTACTGAGTCAGTACCAAGCAAATTATCAGTTTATTAAAGCAAAATAAAATTAGTGGAATTGTAATTGCATTCGTGTGTTGAATGTTTCTCGCACTGCTGTAAACAAATTTCCGCACGAAGACAGCTGTCGGGAACCCGCCACACAAGGTCTGATGTAGTTGAATGCGATAGACGTGAAAAGGTACCCAGTGGTAAAAGTTGTCTCCCTTCCGTTTTGACAGGCGCTGCAATCAGCAGACTTCGAGAGAAAAATATCTCGGCCTCTGCTTGTTACATTTTCATTGGATGACGAATGAGAAGCGATGTCTAAATCTTACAAAGCCACAAAGACGGAAACAAATGAAGTGGCAGAGATAACCTGTCACATACTCCAACCCATGACATATGTAACATTGTGGGCAATCTGATTAAAACTCAGACTTAATAACCGCTCCTCTATCTATCCCACGCAGTCAGAATTTATGTTCACTTTTCTGGATTTTAGATATATATAAAAATGTAAAACTGATTAAATTGAGTATCCTGTCTCGTTAACAGCACCGCTGAAATTGAGTTTTTTTATTGAACTGAGTATTTGGCCAGTGGAACCCAGGAACTTGAGTTGTGTACCGTAGGTATTCAGTTTTCAGCATTTTTTGACTACCGTTATTCGGTAGTCAAAATCAACTTCTGGGAAACCCTGATAGCATGTACAATCCCTCATCACTATATACATGTACAATCCCCCATCACTATATACATGTACAATCCCTCATCACTATATACAAGTACAATCCCTCATCACTATATACATACACAATCCCTCATCACTATATACATACACAATCCCTCACCACTATATACATGCACAATTTCTCATCACTATATACAGTACCATGCGCAATCACTCAACACTATATACATGTGCAATCACTCGTCAGTATCTACAAGTACAATCCCTCATCACTATTTACATGTACAATCCCTCATCACTATATACATGTACAATCCTTCATCACTATATACAGGTACAATCATTCATCACTATATGCATGTGCAATCCCTCATCACTATATACATGTGCAATCACTCATCACGATATACATGTACAATCCATCATCACTATATACAGGTACAATCCCTCATCACTGTATACATGTACAATCCCTCATCACTATATATATATATGCACATCCCTGATCACTATATGCATGTACAGCCCCTCTTCACTATATACAGGTACAATCCCTCATCGCTATCATGTGCAATGCCTCATCACTATGTACAATCCCTCAACACTACATATATGTACAATCCTTCATCACTAAACATATGTACAATCCCTCATCACTATATGCATGTACAATCCCTCATCACTATATACAGGTACAATCCCTCATCACTGTATACATGTACAATCCCTCATCACTATATATATATATGTACATCCCTGATCACTATATGCATGTACAGCCCCTCTTCACTATATACAGGTACAATCCCTCATCACTATCATGTGCAATGCCTCATCACTATGTACAATCCCTCAACTCTACATATATGTACAATCCTTCATCACTAAATATATGTACAATCCCTCATCACTATATGCATGTACAATCCCTCATCACTATATGCATGTGCAATCCATCATCACTATATACATGTACAATCCTTCATCACTAAATATATGTACATCCCTGATCACTATATGCATGTACAGCCCCTCTTCACTATATACAGGTACAATCCCTCATCACTATCATGTGCAATGCCTCATCACTATGTACAATCCCTCAACTCTACATATATGTACAATCCTTCATCACTAAATATATGTACAATCCCTCATCACTATATGCATGTACAATCCCTCATCACTATATGCATGTGCAATCCATCATCACTATATACATGTACAATCCTTCATCACTAAATATATGTACATCCCTGATCACTATATGCATGTACAGCCCCTCTTCACTATATACAGATACAATCCATCATCATTATATACAGGTACAATCCCTCATCACTGTACAGGCCTGTGCTGTAATATTTTCTATGGAAACCTATTAGGGGTTACCTAAAATCTGCTATGGTAACCTAAAATAGGTCCCCTAACGGGAAAATTAGGGTAACCTATGTTCACCTAGGGTAACCTATTTGACTGATGACATTTAATTAACGTATTCCTTTAAAAAGAATGGAAATAAACATTATTTTATCATCTTGCAGGCCATGAAATGTTTTTTTTTTCAGTCCACATGTGACAGGTGAGGTTTTTCTCTATTTTCTCTACCTGTCTCATCCAAATATTACCTGTACACTAATTTTGTCTAAATATCTCTATAAGGTGAACAATTTATGTTCAAACGATGAACACACCGGGGCATTTGATAAGAAAAATGATCCATTGTAGTCCTGAGGATTTTATTTTTTATTGCCCACCTGCAAACTCTTACTTGAGTTTTAAAATGTTTTTAGTACCTCATGTAGCAAGAGAAAATGATAGATAATTCATTGATTAATTTTGATAAATGCTAAGCAAATGATAAATATTACTCTCACTGGTCAAATGATAAATAATTAAATCTATTACAAAAAAAAACAAACAAAAAAACAAACAAACAAACAAACACAATCTAGCCTTCCTCAGTAGCCTAGCATTCATTTTCGTTTCCAATTTGTTTTTGGAAATGTCACATTATCAGGCACGATGTTGGAAGAACAGGTATGTAAGTTTTTAGTATTTTATGTTCACGGAATTTTTCGGTGAACGTACGCTGTTGTCTGGTTAAAGTTTCACCCCTGTCAGGCTATTAAATACATTCTCTAGATCAGCTTCAAGTTTGTAATGTTTGTAAAATAAAATAAACGATATGGTAACATTGGAATTCTTTGGCAGTAGACAAAGAATGGAATTAGTTTCAGTAGACCGTAAGCACATTTTCCTTCGTCAGCTTTGCTGCCGCAATGCGTGTAGTTTGACAGGCATCCGTCGATAACCTTCTTTTACTCGTTTGTCTAACATGTGAGCGTGGGTTCCCGATCTGTCGACCTAGTTTTACGGTTGATCTGAAGAATATCCGTGACTTGAAGTATACCTCGGCGATGCCGATCTCCATTGTTCTCACCAACAGTGTAAGCAGATTTGGAGTGTTGAGGTCTAATCGAACGTCGACGCTGGCCGACGCATAACGATGCTAAATTTATTTTTAGCTCCAAAGCATGGCACACTTTCAGCAAAAGTTTTGACATCGTTTTTACAACAACAACAAGTTTTTCTCGCTTCGGGCAGTGATTTTAACCTTTATTACTACATTTTCGCGCCAGGTGAACGATATGCATTATTTTAGGTAACCTGTTTTAGGTCTCCTAAAAATTCGTTTGGGCAACCGCCAGGCGAACGCGTTCGACCGTTCGCCATAACAGCACAGGCCTGCTGTATACATGTACAATCCCTCATCACTATATATATGTACAATCCCACATCACTATATGCATGTACAATCCTTCATCACTATATACAGGTACAATCCCTCATCACTATATACATGTGCAATGCCTCATCACTATGTACAATCCCTAATCACTACATATATGTACAATCCCTCATCACTAAATATATGTACAATCCCTCATCACTATATGCATGTACAATCCATCATCACTATATACATGTGCAATCCCTCATCACTTCATACATGTACAATCCCTCATCACTATATACATGTACAATCCCTCATCACTATATACATGTGCAATCCCTCATCACTATATACATCAGGGTTAGATCTAGGGTCTCACAGCGTCCGTAAAACGGACACAGGTACAAAATCAAATGAATTAAAAATGAATATGTTTTTGCAAAATATCAAATGATTTTTTTCAAAAATCAAGTGATGATTTTTTACGATGTTTGAAAGCCGTAAACCTGGACGAGTGTGTGTCAACTCGCGTTAGACAACTTATGGCAAGGGAGACAACTATGCATCTATCCGTTGATAAGCTTGGCCACTGGGGGCGCGATAGTTTTCGTTCTCCAGGCAGAGGTCTATACTATGAATGAAGTCGGAAATATGTACGTCTGCGAGTGTCTGGAGAGCTAGGCAGCGTGTGCGTTCTCGCGTTGTCCGTCATGGTGGGACAGAAAGGTCGGTCTGGGGGAAAATACGAAGGGTAGCGGCCGCACAAGAGGATGCGGTGTGTTGGCTGGACATTTGAAAAAAACTAAAGGAAGATGAAGGGTCTGACTGCCACAAAGTCGACGTTCTCTTTGCTCGATGCTGTGCTGCCGGTATTGAAAACACAGGTCAAGCAGATGTTGAACACGACATGGAAAATGATGCAGGCATCGAAGCTGGGACAAATTATGTTCAACCCGTTGAGGCAGTCGAGGTGGGAAGAGAATCAGCTTCGAATGATATACAGCATGGTATAAAAATACTGTACAGAGGAATCTATTCAATAGAAATTTTGAAAGCAGCAGCTGTAAATAATTTTAAAAGCAGATGATCAGATTAAACAAGAAGTAAAATGTGCATGATATGCTTGTCTCATCGACAAGACATGCATCAAGGGTCCCAGAGTTTCTCGGCGCCTAGACGGCCCCTGAGCCCTAGTCTAATCAGCAAAAAGGTTAGTTGTTATTAGTTTAGTCAAAGTTGACATCATGGTATAGTATCAATCTGACAGCACGTGGAAGTAAATGATCTGGAAATTCATGCAGCAAGTCCCTGCTCAACTTTGTCATTTTGAAACACAAGCAAGATCAGCCTGAATGTGGTGAAAATTGTTCATTACCTACAGGTATCTGACAAGACATTTAAATAGCCAGAAATGGGCTCGAATGCTCCTGAGAGCATCTAAGACTAGGCGGCCCCTGGACCCCGGCCTGTAAGCTACGCCTCGGTGCGCTCGGCATTATTTTTTTCAAATAAGGACACTACTTCAAATTCCTGGATATAACCCTGTACATGTACAATCCCTCATTACTACATATATGTACAAGCCCTCATTACTACATATATGTACAATCCCTCATCACTTTATATGTACAATCGCTACATACATCAGGCCTCTCATTTTGAGGCGAGTGATTGTATCCTTTAACCTTAATCACTCTCCTCAAAATGAGAGGCCTGCGTACATGTACAATCCCTCATCACTACATATGTACAATCCCTCATCACTACATATATGTACAATCCCTCATAACTATATGCATGTACAATCCCTCATCACTATATACATGTGCAATCCCTCATCACTGTATACATATACAATCCCTTACCACTTGTATATACATGATGATGTGCAATCCCTCATCACAAAATATATGTACAATCCCTCATCACTATATACATGTACAATCCCTCATCACTATTTTCATGTACAATCCCTCATCACTACATGATACATGTACAATCCCTGAATCTCAGTATTTGAATGTACATGTAGTTCCCAGGGTTAGTCTGAATAAGTACATGTATATTTAACAGACTAATAATAACATATTTGTACCAGCATGTCAGACATTACAGACTAAGGCTATTAATCATGCTAATGCAGTTATGATGTTTACATCGTATATTTACATCACATACCATTTATTCCAAATGCAGATTTCACCTAGAGACATCTTCGAAAGGGTATTATTTCAGATCAGTTAAAATCAAATATTATGAACAAGGGGACCATTGATGCAAATGGTGAGATGCAAACATTTTGCAATTTGCCAGGCTCTCCTGTGTTTTCAATTTCTGTTGATGTTTATGAAACTCAGCAAAAGCATTCAACTTTAACAGGTTGAAGGTCATATTTCACTGTTTAGTACTACTATAATAAATGAGTCATGAAATTAGAAATGTGAACCGAGTAAAAAAAAAACCCATTAGATGAACAAAAGATACATTAACTATATATAGTGATAGTAAAAATAGTTGATTGCTACAAAAAAAAGACATCCAGTGGATAGATTGTGGAGCAGTTAGTATTTCTTTTATGCATAATAATATACTTACAGTGTACATCATTTAATAGGTTTCTCCGTGATCTTTCATAACATTTAATCAATGCTTATTGGACTAACTGTACAAATGAATTCTATTGCGACACTAATTAGGACTATTTACAAGTAACATGATCTGTGATATTATCTGCTCACAGAAATGAGTTTCATCTATGGCGATCACTTTTGTTCAATGACATAATCTGAACTTTTGCATGCTATTTTGTCCAGTGAACTTTTAACATTTCAAATCAATACCAAAACCGGCTTTTTTAATTCTTGAAAGTCATAAAAATATGCTGTATTCTTTGTCTTTTTTTGGTCTACATGACACAGGTATTTTGAATACCATCTGTAATAACTCTTGCTTAGTGGCTACTCTTTTGTATACACAGTTGGTGAGAGGTAAATATTAGCTTGAACATGTAACAAACAAACAGTGGGATAACTTTACAACAGGGCTGCCACAGCATATAGAAAAGAAATATACATGACTTTTCATGACCAAATACGACCGGTTTTCACGACTTCCATGGTATGAAATAATAATAAAGGAAATGTGTGGAATCACTTTCAATATGTCGCTGGTGCATATGAATACATACCATTTCACGAGAAGGAATAGGAGAAAATTTTTCCTAAAACAATTTAAATTTATGACTTTTTCATGACAATTATTGACTTGAATATTTATTCATGTCAGACTATTCAGGATTTGTTGGTTGGTTGTTTGAAGTTTAACGCCGCACCTAAAGCCCAAGTCCCACTTAAGCGAAGTTGTTTACGAAACTTTGCGATGTATTGGTCGTAATGTTACGTAATAAATCGCTTTACAAAAGCCGGTTTCCCCGTCATTTGGGGCGAATAGATACGACATGTTTACGAATAATTACGACTGTTTGCGATGCAGTTACAAAGAAATACGATACTTTTACGACAGTTAGCGATATTCGCACCCAAATTTAGGCGATTCAGTGCGATACAGTTGCGAATATGTGCGATGTATTTGCGAACATTTGCGAAGTGCATACGACTACTTGCCATTATTTCACGATGTCTTGCGAATACGTACGAAGGTTTTACGACGTTTTTACGACGTTGTTATGACAGTTTGGGTCAAATGTTTACGATTACTTCGTATACCATCGTTTTCTGTCACAAGTTATCGTAACTATTCGTATTTATTTTTCACTTGGCGATTATTAACGGAACTGTTACCAATAAGTCGATTAAATTACGACTTAATTACGATGCATTACAACGTAGTTACGACGACTTACGATTATTTACGATGAAATTACGAATATCTGAGACTTAAGGCAAAATCGCATTGCTTGGCGAATTTTTTGAACATTTTGAAATTGGCGCGGCGAGTATCTTACCAATACTTACGATCTTAAATCGTCAAGCTTCATAAAGGAGTTCGCCTAAGTGGGACTTGGGCTTAACCGTATTGGTCGCACGGCGACGATGACCCAAACAAACATACCCTAACGAAACCCTAACCCTAACAAAAACCTAACGAAAACTACAAAAAAAAATGAATTTTGAAACCTAAGCTCTACAGACACTGGTGATCACAATGGATCGTCTGTTTGGTACTTTAATCTACCTCCTGTGCCAGACGAACATGGTATGCCCTAAGCTGGAGGGCTTCAGGATTTGTCATGATCGTGGCAACCGTTACCATGATTACAATTCTACAAAAGGAGAAGTTGGCACTCATCAGTTTATATCATTAAAATTGAATCATTTATAACAATTTACACAAGTACATTGTAATGTATAAATGTAAACAAATCGATGTTATGGAATATTTTCACCAATCTTATATACGATGTTCAATTCTGACCAGTATTACATTGGATTGGATTATTTGGTCACTCCAGTACATGGTGGTATGATGAGCACACAACTGCACACCTGTATTAATGTAGCATGTATGTGTGTACCTTATTTAAATACAATATTACATTATAAAATGAAATTGTTAAACTTTCTAAATTGAATATCATAATCACTAAGGAAATACATGTATTTAATATGAAGCAGACTCAGGTGAGATTAAGTTGATCCCATATAACTTGATCATGGGCTGAAAATTCTCTCTCTAGAGAAGGAAAATACCTCGGCGGCTCAGGCCATCCTTAAAAATAAGTTTGTTGCGCGTAACCCGACCGACTGTCCAAAAATCCGCCGACTGGAAACTTTTTTCGCCGATTTTCCGACCGGTCATCTTTTTATTTTATTTTGCAGTGTCAGAATTATCTCCCCTATCTCCTCGCTCGTGTACACGTATGTAAAACGTTCGCCTAGCAAAAGCAAGCAGGATTTCACTCTCCAGTAGTCGCGATGTGAGCTTATATCGCACGTTTTGAAGGCATATCCTCCATGGCCCAGTCCGTAGGGGAATGCAGTTTCGTCGACCACGTGTATATGGCGGGAAGTTTACCCTTCTGTTTTGTGTTTGGGTTTGGACGAGAGGACAATAAACACATCGAGAGGCAACAGCAACACAGGATGGGAAAAATATTTCAAAACGGTTGGTTATTAAAACCTGCCATAAAGAGCTCTGTCGCGAATCGACTTGGAACGTAGACATGTTTAGGACTGTCACCATGCACCACGTGGGTCCGTACACCGACAGATTCTGAGACTGACGATGTTACAACAACAACGTCGTTTGGATTTCTACTTTTATCCGAGAAGACTTCAGTGTGCCTAAATGCAGAAAATCTATACTGCTTTGTTGTTTAACGGAAACTTTATAACCCTCTATGTCGATAAAGCCATGGATATAGTGTCGGTGGCTTCGGCGGTCTTGACAAATTTAGATCGTGCCGTCAGCTTAATTTTGACGTTCCGATGTCGGCATCAAATACGCTTGTCAGAATTCCACCTCGGACTAAATTCCACGAAAAGACACAGGTCAGAAACTTAGTATTTGCCTCATTGTTGTCAGTAAATTAAATTACGATGTATTTCTAATCTGAATAAAGGAAGTACCTAAGTATTCAATAAAAGCACACCATAAATTTGCGACGAGGAAGGGCAGTAATGATGTTAATGATTAATTTGAGGTAATTTTCTCAACTCCAAATGGTATAAATATAATGAACAACCTTCTGTATAACACTGAGAGGATTTTTTCTTTCCTGTCACAATTTTGGCAAAAGTTTGTCTGGTAGTGGTATATTTTTTTTTTTTTTTGACCAGGTAGTCACTAGTCATTGTCAAGTCATTGTCAAGAATGTGTTCAAGGATGTCGATGTCTTCTAAGAAATAAAACAGGTACACAAGCCTGAATAAGAATATCTTGCTTTATACCTTGAAGATAACTAGTTTTCTATACTGAAATAATTTTGCTGCCAGACAAAAAGAATATTTCAAATGACCTGCTTAGTATCTGAACTAAATCACACTAACCTCTTCCAGCCTCCCCAAAAGGAAAACCTGATCTAAAAAAAAAAAAAAAAATTACCTACCTACCGACCCAACTTCCTGAGGTAGGGTCGGGTTACAGCCAACAAACATATTTTTAAGGATGGCCTCAGTTGGGATGTATTTTCCATCTCCAGAATGTGAATTTTCATCTCTTGATCAATTTCATGGGATTCTTTTCCCATATAATTTAAATCATCACTTTAATCAGTAGTTTAGTAAAAATATCAATGACATGCGTTGCTGGAGCGCATCATACATGTAGCTTGTTCAGAGCATTGCGATTGGCCAGCTTGCGTCACATACGCTCAACCCTCTCTCTCACCCCCTCCATCTGGAGCACCCTTCCTCTTCACCTATCTCTCTCTCTCTCCCCTCCCCCCCACCCTTCAACTCCATCCAGCTTTCCTGTCTCTCAGCCCCCCCCAGCTCCGAAATGTAGCTCTCTACCATCTGGTGAGTGTACAGAGAACTACATTTCGGAGCTACACTCCCCCCTTCCCCAAACAATTTTCCCCTCCTTATCTCTCATCACATCTCTCCTCTTAATATCTTATCTATCAACTGGTATAGAAACATTCGGATTTCTTCACCATTTACGTTTTGAATACTGTAACATATCCCGGTACTAGTATGTTCCAGCCCCATGACCATAATGACTGAGAAAGAATCTAGTCCAATAGACTATATATACTGGAATTATGGAAACGGTGAATATGCAACATTTTCGTTGCGAGTTTCTGGAGTTTGACACATTCACTGCCGACAAAGCTTCCATCTGCCATGACATGTACGAGTATGCTTGTAGTCAGCAGTTAATGTGTTAATGTCCGGTCTGTGCCAATTATAATCACCCATGTTGACCAAAATATGCGCTAACATTAACTTGCCCTGGCCTTCACGCTATTATAGCTAGAAGAATCTGCAGTACCGGCAGCATCTCCTATAGAATATAGAATAACTAGCCCTTGTTGGCGTGACCAGGGGATGCTCACGCCATTGGGTCGGAAACACCGAGCTACAGCGCACGGCAAACACCAAAATTCAACTCATGAAATTCGACCCAAGTACATGAATAAATACGTACCTTATTCCACCAACTTATCCATAAACACACACAATCTGCTCACGAAAGCACAGAGGGTAGAAAATAAAAACCAAGTGACTCGGGATTGTTGTTGTTTCTCGGCACATATCAAAACGTCCTTCCTCCTCGCTTCACGCCATCTTTCTTTCCTTTCCTTTCCTTTGCGCGCTGAGGATTATGCAAAATGCAAACTGCGCACGTGTTTGGAAAGTAATTCGTCCACTGGCAAACAACATGTTGGCTGTTAGGAGGGCCATATTTTTCTGTTACTTCTTGGCACACACATACTTCAAAATATTCCTTTCTTCCGTTTTGAGTGAACAATTTAACTTCAAGTCAGACACAACAGAATTGATGGCCCTCCTAACAGCCGAGATGTTGTTTGCCAGTGGACGAATTTCTTTCCGAACACATGCGCGGTTTGCATTTTGGGTAATCCAAGTGCGCGCAAAGGAAAGGAAAGGAAAGAAAGATGGCGTGAAGCGAGGAGGAAGGACGTTTTGATATGTGCCGAGAAACAACAATCCCGAGTCACTTGTTTTTTCTTCTCTACCCTCTGTGCTTTCGTGAGCAGATTGTGTGTGTTTATGGATAAGTTGGTGGAATAAGGTACGTATTTATTCATGCATTTGGGTCGAATTTCATGAGTTGAATTTTGGTGTTTGCCGCGGTCCAACGAATTACCCAAATGAACCCAAATGAACCCAAATGAAAGTCAAATTACCCAAATGAAAGCACAATGAACCCAAATGAACAAGTATTCACTTCAACGAAGGTCCTATTATATACTAGAATGCAAATTTGTTCAAAATAGAACGGATGGATGAAAAAAAAAACATTTTCCACGCGGCCGTAGCACAAATTTAAACCAGGAAGTATATGTCGCGGCGAGGCAGCGGAAGGGGGACTAACTCTGTCTCGTTTGCATTCCATGCCATGCGGTGTTCACCCAGCGAAACCATAACGTGCATGTAATTTCCGAGACAATGTTTTCGTAATATTCCCTACGGTTTAACCAATCGAAATACTTATGGTCACTAACAGCGTTTTACAATCCTAACCTGCCGACAAACAATAACTGTGAATCCCTGTACACTTTTAACAATTCATTTGACTGACCATTCACGTTCTTCAACATAATAAAATAATGTATCATTATTGTTAACCCCTCGGGGCGCTGTGATCAGCAAATAAAGAGATTCTATTCTATTCTACACATCTTTTATTTTCAGTCTTATTTTCTACATATATTTTTTATAATCATTGTCATTTTCGTTTTGCTATGAAGCATCGACAACTTGGTAGGCCGGCGATGTTGATTGATTGAAATTGATTTTTTCCCGGTCTTGGATAGCGAGTTATTTCCCTTTACGTTGTCTCGCGACTACAGTGTTTTTAGCCCAGGAATGGCTGTAGTCTCGAATGGCTCTGTAATCGACTCACAGCCAAGGTTCCTCCTATAGACAATACATCCCACACATTGAACTTTGAATGACGTTGTCCAATATCCTAACTGCACACAAAATAAAACGGCAGCGAATAGTAATAAACTATACCTCATTTTCCTCTACATTGGTCCTTTTCGCCGCCTGTCAACTCTCAACACTTAATAATTCCTCGTTCTTGAGATATTATCTTTTAATCACGCCTTCACGGAGTTTTCTGACATATTTTGGTCTCGTATTTTGAATGTCTCCGTTAGCCACGCCCACGTACACGCGCATTCGTTGGACCGTCATCGACCTGACCTGAATAATTACGCATGCGCCACGGCTTGTTTTCAAAGAGACCGCCATCTCCGGCAAAGTCCGTGCAAGGGAAATTTACGTCACCGACAGTTGAATGGCAGTCAGCTGAATATTCAAATCCCTGAGAATGTTGAACAATTGATGATGACTTAAGAATGAGGGAATACCGAGAGTTCTAACTTGGAGGGAAGTGACAAAAGACTACAAGGAGAATAACGAGGTACATTTTATTATCACCAGCTACTGTGTTCTTGTATGTGCAGCCGTTAAATCTTCCGAAACACAGGCGTTTCGGAGGCCAAAATTTCGTGGACGAAATGTGACTGGAAGGAACTACAGCTGTGTAGGGAAGAGCAGCCACGCCCACCTACACAGCAAAGGTTCTATAGCTACAGTGTTTTCTGCCGTTTGTTTCGGTGGACTCCCCAGAATTATACTTTTTGGCCTACTATCACTCCATTCAAGCAAAATTTGCATTCTAGTATATAATAGGACCTTCGTTGAAGTGAATACTTGTTCATTTGGGTTCATTGTGCTTTCATTTGGGTAATTTGACTTTCATTTGGGTTCATTTGGGTTCATTTGGGTAATTCGTTGGACCCGTTTGCCGTGCGCTGTAGCTCGGTTTTTCCGACCCAATGGCGTGAGCATCCCCTGGTCACGCCAACAAGGGCTATAGAATAACATATATCCATATATCACAAACAAGATCTAGGAGAGTGATCCACAGCACTTAGATAGAAACACCGGTCCAGGGGGTGTATGCCCCTCAATTCTCCATCCATCCACCCCCCTCCCCCCGCACGCTTCACCATGAACTAACAGTTTTGACTTATTTTAGTCCTACTATTGTTTTCTGCGAATACAATAGCTTATTGAGTGCTTGTATGTTATAATTGCACGCTATTGCTCATAATGTTCTGGCTTACATGAATGAATCTGGGGGGAAACGGAAGCGGCATCACCTGTCAGATTTCTAGTGTCCCCACTTCAGTTCACTAGCTCGTTGACAATCGAAATGAGGCCATATTTTACATGACACTGTGTCACTGGGTCACATCCTTTTTATCTGCCATTTCCAAGTAAAGACGAACACACTTCCACCAGAACCCATTTTAGATGTATGATTGTCATAACCGCATTCGCAAAGTTAACAAAAATTTCGGAAAAATAACAGAATTCAGTCATTTCTTACCAAAGAATTTCCAGCCTGATTTCTTTCCGGTGACATGTTTATTTTCAGAACGAGGCTCGAAAGTCGGTGCCCTTTGTGCTGATTGGTCAAGCCAGTAGGCGCGCCATCTTGCGTCAATAAGGAATAATACCATCAATGAAAAGCAACGGAATGAACCCAGATTGAACTGATCTGTCACAGGTGACAATGTGATTACAATAAAATATCCCCAGTCTCCCACATGTCACACAGATTAACGTAGTCTCTGACGCATTGAAGTACATACATAAACAAACTCATGAATCGTATGATCACACAAATCACTCCAATATGCGCATATTTTCTCTTTTAAATGATGGATTTCCTCGAAACTTTGTGCATGAATATTGTACGGTACCGGTATCTCAGATTATCTACACAGACATGATGCTACATACTACGAAATGGAGAAAGTAACGGCAACGAAAAATGGAGAAAGTAACGGCAACTCCCGAAACATAACTGATAAAGGATATGCTGTAAGTTGTATTGTCAGTCTTTTGTCCAGTCTTTTGTCTGTTTAATGGCAAGCCGTTTCAGTATTTAATCGGTCATTCCACATATGAGGAAAACTTTTGCACATATGTCAAATCAGGTCATTACTAACTAAGACTGAAGTCGTTCAGCTGACATGCTTTGTTCGGGATTCGATAATTGAACAGTTGATTTACGGTACCGGTAAGTAATATATAAAGCGTGAATCTATGCCTATTCGTGGGACGGAGGTGGTGGAATTAATGCTTGGGTTGGTCATGACCTTGGATCTTGGGTAGACCTTGACCTCCGAGCCTTAAGGTCACTTCGGGCCACATGACTAGTGATTACAGAATGCTAGTGATTACAGAATGGCTGATTATCTGCTTATGCTGAACAACTCGCATTATAGACAGGCAGTGTGCAAATTGAGAATTTGTGCACATCGTTTGGAAATTGAGACTGGTCGATACAGAAATAAAAATAACTATATAGACAGAAGCGACAGAATCTGTAGATTATGTAACATATCAGCGGAAGATGAATTTCATTTTATCATGAAATGCCCTAAACTAAAACGTCTCCGAAGCCTCTTATTGGAGAAACTGATACAGGCACACCCCGAAACGACCTTTATGACAGAACTAGAGAAATTTTTGTTGATACTCGATTGCCCGAGTGCGATTGCACCACTCGTTGGACAGTTTTTGTACGAGATGTTGGAAGAGCGTCGACATCTCTTATCCACCTCACCCACTGCCACACAATAACATATTATTGTTCAATATTGTTAATTCATTGACTCGTTTGTATTTCATGTGCTCATACGTGAAATAAAATATCAGTATCAGACTCGTGGGTGGATACAAAAATGGGACTTGGAAAACATTCTGTCACCTCGCAAACAAATTCGAAAAACAGACTTTACACCCGGGGAAATTCCCGGGGAAATTCCCGGGTCTATGTGGGCCATCCGTCATCCAGATGTGTCGTGCCTGGTGTTTTAGTGAAGCTCTTAAAGTGTAGACTACGACTGGTGCGGATGCCCGATGATATGCTGATGCGGACACGGAGAGTAGTAGAGAAAGTCCATATTCGTATGGGCATGCACGCGGATGTGTGAAACGTACACCCATATACACAGCCCATAGAGGTGCAAATGTGGGCCTTGAACTGTCTATGGTATGGTATACTTGCCTTTGTAGTGTCTGTGGCGTGCGTATACGGTCTTACTGTGACGTCATCAGTAGTAGAGAAAGCACGGATCGGATAGGATGGGGTGCGTAAGTGTGGGTTGTATGATCTTAGGTATAAACAGTGTTTAGCCAAGGATATGTTAATGAAAGTCATGATACGATATCTCGGGGTGCTATAAAAATCCACCCCCGATCATCCAGTCATTTGTTAATAAAACAAAAAAAAAGTAATCCAGAAAAGGCAGACTATCTCGCTGAATCTTTCTCAACAAACAGTAGCAATAGTAATCTGAAACCAGAATTCAGCAAACTCGAAGAAAAAACGACATTGAAAAATGGCCCGAATAACTATCTCAATGGAGAAAAAAAATAAAAATACGCACTCTGAAAATGAAAGCTCACCGGCCGGCAAAGACAAGCTGGGATATACAATCCCCAAGCACCTGTTCAACAAGACGGGATAATTACCTAATTAACCAACCTAGAAATTAAGGGTATGATACTACACTCGAATAAAAATAAATAAATCCAACTTGACCGAAACTTCAAAGTTCGCATTGGGAACACCATATCCATGGACCATCACCTAGATAACGGTATCCTTCAAGGCAGCGTGATCAGTCCCACCCTATTCAATATCCTTCTTAACGGACTAGCCAAAGAAATTGACGCCAAACACCACGAAATTGAACAATCCCTACTTGCTGGTGATGTTGCCTTATGGAAAAAGGCTGACTGCATAAAACCACTTACAGGTATAATACAAAAGACACTAGATTCAATTAGTGGCTGTGTCGATAAATGGGAATTCAGATTTTCAGCTGCGACAACAACGGTTGTTATGTTCTTCAATAAACAACACATCGACGTCACACTATCACTAGGAGGCCAGGAAATCGACTTTAATAATAGCATCAAATACCTAGGTATGATCTTTGACCGAAAACTCACTTGGAAACGCCACATTGATGGATTAATTATTCGGTGTAACAAAGACCTGAACCTCAAGAGGTGCGTATCTGGTACAAACTGGGGAATGGGCAATAAACATAGTCTAATCAAATTGTATCAAAGTCTCATCAGATCGAAAACAGATTATGAGTCAATCAGCTACCAATCAGCATGCAAGATCCTGTTAAAAAGGATAGAGAGCCCCAACATTTGGCCATAAAATACCTTAAAGAATTCATTATGTAGTCTACAAACAGAAACCAACGAATAAACAACTCTACAATTAAGACGAGAGAAGTCGTCTATGAAACATGCAGGGAAAATCATAGCCAAGGACGATAATCACCCATGCCACAACATTTTTGGCCCTACAAGTGAATACGAATATATGAAAGCGAAATGGAAAAAAAAGTAAAGACTCCGCGCCATTCTGCTACATAATTATAGGAAGATTATTCCAAGAACACGGAATTCCAATCTCGCGTATGTCTGACACTGACAAGGTCACTAGACCACCCTGTCAATTAGCCACACCTCACGTGGACGCGAACACACAACTACATCTCTAAAAAGGACAATCCAGAGCATATAACATTCACTACCCTTGAATATATTCACTACCCTTGAATATATCGAGAGTAATTGGAAAAATCAACCGAAAATATACACCGACGGCTTCAAAAACACAAGTAACAATACAAGATCCACATTCGGTATTCCAGAACCCGATATACAGAAAGACTTTGTCGGTATATTCTAATTACAAGCGTCTAGTCCGTCATTTTACAAATGAACTGGTCGCTATAATCAAGGCCCTATAATTTGGGTATTTATACTTTCTATTTTGTGCATGAGGTCAGGTCTTTTGTCGGATTTAGAATTCTCTACTGATATCAAGCCACTTGGGGAATCGTTAAGAATAACTGTGCGATCCAGCTGATATTTGAGGACTCATTTACGCGACAATGACATTGACGTTAATCTAGCGTAAATGTCAGAGGATACAAGGCCGCCTGGGGTTTTAAATGAATTCCGCCCATTTCCCTGATGGCAATTTCTCCCAGCCGCAGTATTTGACTGTATGTGTTGTGAGAAAGTGAGGGTTTTTTTCGTCCAGTACGACACTAACTTTGGAGACGAGTTATGCTTTATGGTCTTGTCTTCTACTTCCATTCCCTTGTCTATGTTAAATAATATAATATTCATATGTAAATATTACTATTACCAGGTGCTGGTTGAAGAATTGAGTGTAAGCATATCGTCATCAAATACGTCTACTTACTCTCAAACTGCATTTACTCTGGAAGATTTATTTAACAATCACAAAACGTTTCTCAGGGAAAGAGGTATTTGTCTTCCAACCAAACATAACGATATACCAAATGTATACTGGACTCCCAAAATGCATAAATCACCATACAAAGCTAGATTCATAGCTGGTTCTAGAAGCTGCACCACCAAGCTTCTTTCAACCCTGTTGACGAGGGCCCGTACAGACATGTATCCACATGGGATTTCTCGACTCTCTATACTACAATCCCTCATCAGGACCTTATTGACCGTCTAAGTTCATTAATAGTATCAGTAGTAGGGAGAGGCCACGAAGGGTATTATTTTGCCGGGGGAGGTAACACTTGCATCCACCAGGGGGCGCTGTCCAGGTTAAAGGTATAGGGGACGCCACATCGCCTTTCACCTCTGTGGCGTGCTCAAGGTCACGTGGAGGTCAAAAGTAGTTCCGGCAACCTGTAACCTTTGTATTCCTCCGCGGACAAAAAGTAGTCTCAGTGGGTTTTTCTCTGTCGTGGGTGATCAAATTCTCCGGCAATCTCCGGCAATCTTCATGGGCGAGAGGGGTCCCTAGTGGTCCGATGGAGTCCAGTGAGGTATCAATGTGAAGCCTATGTGAGGGGGCATCCGATGGGCTGGGTGTGGGGTTGGAATATGGTTATTCTGCGCATGCGCGGTAGACCAAGGGTATGGAAATAGCCGTTTTGGGATCTAGGGGAGCCCCTAATGGACCGATGGGGTCGAGTGAGGTATCAATGTGAAGCCTATGTGAGGGGGCATCCCACTGGGTGGGTGCGGGGTTGAAATATCGTCATTCTGCGCATGCGCAATAGAGAAAGGGTATGAAAATAAACGTTTTGGGATCTAGGGGAGCCACTAGTGGGTCGATGGAGTCGTATGAGGTATCAATGTGAAGCCTATGTGAGGGGGCATCCCACTGGGTGGATGTGGGGTCGAAATATCGTCATTCTGCGCATGCGCAATAGAGAAAGGGTATGAAAATAGACGTTTTTGGGATGTAGGTGAGCCCCTAATGAGCCGATGGAGTTGAGTGAGGTATCCATGTGAAGCCTAGGTGAGGGGGCATCCGATTGGACTAGTGTCTCGGCCGTTGTCCACATTCTGCGCATGCACAGACAGGAAATTCTGGGAAAAGGGTGTGGACATAGACGTTTTAGGGTTTAGGTGAGCCCCTCATGATCCTATGGTGTCGTATGAGGTCTTATTTTGAAGCTGTCACGAGGGAGCATCCGCCTGGGCTAGTGTGTCGTTCGTTGTCAATAGTCTGCGCATGCGCAGTCTGGCCGTAGTATAGAAATAGACGTGTTGGGGTTTAGGTGGGCCACTAGTGGGCCGATTGGATCAGGTGAGGTATCAATGTAAAGCATACGTGAGGGAGTCTCCAACGGGCTGGGTGTGACGTAGAACTGACGTCATTCTGCGCATGCGCAGTAGAGAAAGTGTATGGAAATAGACGTTCTGGGGCCTAGGCGAGCTACTTTTGGGTCGATGGAGTCGAGTGCGGTATCCATGTGAAGCCTATGTGAGGGAGCAACCGCCTGGAGTAGTGTCTCGGCCGTTGTCCACATTCTGCGCATACAGGGAATTGTGGGAAACGGGTGTGGAAATAGACGTTTTTGCGGTCTAGGTGGGCCACGAATGGTCCGATGGAGTCGAGTGAGGTAACAAAGTGAAGCATTAGTGAAGGGACACACAGTCATGGATGGGTGCATGTAAAATTAGGGGTATGACGTCACTTCCGCTTTGGGTGAATGGGGCGTGACCTGGGAACATGATAGGACATGTACTGACCTGTCTGTGGGGGTTTTTCCCGCCAGAAATTCGCTGACGTCTGCGCCTGCATCCGAGTATGCATGAGGGTCTGTGTGTGAATGGGGTGTGACCTGGGAACATGATAGGAATGCATGTACTGACCTGTCTGTGGGGTGTTTCCCGGCCCCGGCCCGGCCCGCCCCGGCCGCAGCGCGCGCGCGCACCGGTTACTCCGGCCGCAGCGCGCGCGCGCGGGGGTGATCTGATGCCGCAGCGCGACGCGTGCGTCATCACCGGCAGTGCGCGGATGAATGTCGGGTCAAAAGGTCAAAGGTCACATCCAGGTCAAAAGGTCCAAGGTCTCCCTTTCGGCAAGGTTCGGAAACAATGTTGCGGCATCGATATACAGAGCTTGAACCCCAAAAGGAGATTGTAAATTAACCTGGGAAGGATGGGCAGTTCCATTTGGACCAATCAGCGGTCGAGAAAAAGAGCCAATGAGCGATCGATAAAAAGAACCAATGGACGGGTACTAGAATTTTGCTCACGTCTGCGCCTACATCCGGGTACTGGGATGCTTTCGCCTACGTCCGCGCCTACATCCGGGTTCTTGTACACCCGGGTAATGTTTTCTGGACATGGATGGGTTAGCTTTGGCTCCATTCTAGGCCACTGATTGGCTAATACGGTGTTCAAAGCCAGTTTCATGCATTATGCTCATATAGAAAACACACAAGACAGGGTTTTTTGGTGAGATCTCATTTTTTTATTCAGTGAACAACAACAACGTGAGAACAACCACGTGAAAACTGAAGCCCAGAACAAGGGGCTTGTACATTGAAAGAACTGAAGCCCAGAACAGGGGGATTGTACATTGAAAGAACTGAAGTCCAGAACAGGGGGCTTGTAAACTTAAGCCCAGAACAGGGGGCTTGTGTACATTGAAAGAACTGAAGCCCAGAACAGGGGGCTTGTAAACTTAAGCCCAGAACAGGGGGCTTGTACATTGAAAGAACTTAAGCCCAGAACGGGGCTTGTACATTGAAATGATGGGCGGCCCAGTCATATACGAGTACATCGCGGTCCTCGGCCTTGGGGTACTCGTCAAACATCTGTATGATGGTAGATAAGGTCCTTCCCCGGCATCGATGGTACAGGTAAAACAAGCAATATTGTCCGCACATGCTACTGGTCAGGCTTTGCAACGTTTGACTGTTCCAACACCACGTCTCTGTACCTTGATCCATGAAGTCTGTTAAATCGGGATGGAGGGGTGGCAGGCCGTACGGGTCAAAGTATTCGCCCTGCTGTTCTGTCAAGTACACGGCCACCCAATGTTCACCGGGCCGATCCATCGGGTCCGTGTTGAGAACGTATGCAGCAGGATACACACGGTCTAATGGGAACACATCTCGGGCGAACACCCCTTGAAAGACCATACGTGTCCCTGGGTCATTCTCCAGCACGGTGGTTATCTGGTCTGTATCCATGTTAGGTGGAAAAGTCACACAGGACGTTGCGCGCCTTGTCCACTTGAATGATGTTGTCAAACTCGGCGTAGCAGATCACATTGACGGTGGTCCCCAGGGCTCGTGCAAAGTGGATTTCCAACCGTAAATTGCCTTGCTTGGCCAGGGCCAGCTGATGGTCGTTCTCTAAGGTGGGGTCAGATCGAAACAGAACAACGTGTATCCGTTCGCGTAGTCCTCCCGACTGATCAAATTCCCTTCGTCCTGGTTGATTTGACCGGTGGCTGTAAACAGGCTCTGATAGGCTCGAATGAAATTCTGCGCCCAAAGTTCGGTGTTAAGGCCGTGGCTGGGACCTGTTGTCATCCACATGCAGGGCCACAAAATTGATGCCGAAATGTTTAAAGTCAAACGGATTCTCTGGGTAGGCTCCGCTGAAACTGGTATTTTCCACACAGGCCAGGATCAATCGCTTGGGTAGTTCCCCCAGGAACAGGTTTTCTTTGTTGGCGCCCATATTTCCAGCAGGCACAGAGAACACTTTGGTTTGTACACGTCGGATAGGGTACTGGGCTGGTTTTGTTTCCAAGGCTTTCATGTGTCCCAATTGAACGGCTGGATTCGGTTTCACTTTTCGGACATACAGGACTGCGTCTTGGATAACAATCTTATAGTCAGCTGCATGCCCATCTACGTTAGTGGCCATCAAGGCGAAGGTCGGAGGCGCCCGTATCAGTCGGATTTTGATGGGGATCTTGTTCAAGAGGTACCGGTCTTGCATGAACATGTCTGCGTGTAGTCGACCCATGAGATCCACCGAGGCACCGTTCGCAGTGAAAGCCTTCCGTTTGTTATATCCCACATTGTCCACCGTGTCCATGTGCTCGGGTGTGTCCTGGTAGAATAAAGCGGCTGTCAGCTGAGATTTTTTAGCCTCTCGGCCATACGACAACAGTGTCTCGATGTAGGCTCGATAGGGGTACGTGTTGGTCGAGTCACTGATGAGTTTGTCGCTGAGAAAAATATCCACCTGTTAAAACATCGAGTGCAGCCAGAGATTCGTCGGGCCCACCGTTGCAGCTTGGATGATTCTGGAGCCATCCCCATTGACCACCTTGGCTTTCACATACAAGTATGTATGGGCTAAATCCACATAGGCCGTATCCGCATTACTGATGGTGAACTCGATGGGCCCTGTTTCGTTGATGCTGGAGAGCGGGAGATGCTCCACCCATAATCCTTGTTCGGCACTGGTCTGTGTGGGCGGCACGGTCCACAAATCAAATTCACTGTTGGTGGAGGGACAGGACTCTGCGTGGATCAAGGACATGTTTAAGAAAAGATATCCTGGGTCTTCGATGTGCGTCGTCGCTGGGTCGGTCGTCGACTGGTGCGTGGTCTCGGTGGTGCAGGTCTTTTATTCCCTACGGTGCGTTGTGCTTTGGCCACCAAGACGCCTCCCGCTTCTTTGGCCCGCCGTTTCAAGGCTTCTTTGGGTGCCGTACCCCCAAGACATCACCGGCCACTTGCAGTCCACTGCGTACCGCTTGTTTGCCGATTGCTTTCACCCCACGCGTCACCAAGGGCAGGAACGTTTTGACGATGCTGCCGAGTATGTTCCCCAGTCCATGTCCTCGTTGCATGCGTGCACCGCTAAAGACCGGAAAGCCACCCCCGGCCTGTTGGGCATAATAGTCCATATAGCTGCGTGCATCGCACTCGTAAGGTACTTTCATTATGCAAAGTGGGGAGCACGTGCTTGTCGAAAATGAAGTGTCAGCACCACTTTTCCTCGTTCGAATGCCACCGGTCGTCCCGTGTCATCTCTTATATCCACCGTGATTGTGTTGATGTCGGTTTGTCGTACGGGCAGGTAGAGCATGTGGTGAAACTGTGGGTGACTTGATCTCCATACGTCTTTTTAATGGGGACCACCCGTAACAGAGGTGTGTTGATATCGCCCACGATGTGGTTGTCGACTACGTCCGAGTAGACGTAGAGTCCGTACATACCCGACTTCATATCCATCGGGATCTGGCCATGGTCCTCGGATGGACCCGTGTAGGTCGCGTGAGCGAGACCCAGCATTTGCTGTAGGATAGGACTCAGTACGACACTCACGTTGGCGGTGAGAAGGATCTGTGCCTTGTCGTTGTGTGCGTTGTAATCGAAGTCCACGTGATTCTTGAAGGGAAAGGATTTGATGGGTTTTGATGTATTCGTGACCTCCCGTAGAGCCTTATAATGCAACAGTCTTGTCAGCCCACCCATGAACTCCTTGGGGGTATCGTATTGGCCTTCGGGGAGGGTGGGTCGGGTGTTTTTGCCTTCGTAGGTCACCTCGTACCACACTTCATTGGCTCGCACGTTGTACCACGAGTAAGGGTATTGGATATCACGAGGCCACATTCCCATCGTCCAGGTAAATGCAACGGTTGCGGTAACTGGGTGACGTACTTGGCCACGGTGTTGTCAGGAAACACATCCAGCGAACTGTTACTGGGTAGGGTGAGGTAAAACATGGCGACTGAGCTGTCCTGCTGCTGCTGTTGGTTTTAATAGGTGTTCCAGGCCTTGGGCGGTTGTGTCCGGCGTCGTGTTCGTCGCGGTGACTTGCTACTTGTCACGGCTCTGGAGATGTGGGGTGTCCTGATCAAGGATGGTTTTTTAAAGGTCTGAAAAGAAGGTGCCCGTTGTGGTGGTGGTGTTTTGGGGGGGAGACTCCGGTAGTGGGCCACTCAACGATTGCTGGGTTCGCTGCATAAAGTCCCAGCGGTGGGGGTTCCCCACCAATTCCTGTGGTACATGCATGTCTTTCAAGCCTTGAGTGAAGACCTCCCATCCTCGAGGATTCGTGTGCGACCTGCGTTTACGCATCAGGTCATTCACTAAATCCGTCATGTGGGTGCCTGGGACCACCTGATTCTGTACCAGGAGTTCGCCTTTATCATTCCAAGTCATGTTAGGATTCTGTTTCATCCGTTGTAATACCAGGCCAGCTTGTTTCTTGAACGATGCAGGTACACTCTTCAGCACTTCGTCTTCCACCCACTGTGGGGCTGTGGGTGGTACCCCTGGTAATGGCGGCTGTTGGGGCGGTGCTGAGGTTGGCGGTGTGTCACGTGGTGGTGGTGGTGGTGGTGGTGGGGTAGAGAGGATTTTGTATTGGTCCATGAACGTCATGTTGAAGCGTCTCATTGTACCGTTGTACTTTCTCACTGTCGCTTAACCCCGGTCTTTGTAAGATCTGTTGCATCTCTCCATCGAGGGTGTTTATGGTCTTCACCGTAGGTGGGACAGGGTAGGGCTATTGGAGGTTTTGAAGTAACCGTGGTTCGACGAGGACCATTTTTTTCGTGTGGTTCATTGTCGGCCGAAGAGTCCACCCAATACTGGACCCAACACGGAAGCGGCCAACGGTGCTAAGATAGCCCCGAGAAATCCGCCTTTCTGTAACACCTTTTTCTTTTGTGTTTGAGAGACTCGCTTCTGGACTAAGGTTCGGAGACCTGTCTTATGCTTGGTCAGCTTGGTCTTCTGAGCCGGAGTCAGTGGTACGTTGCCTTTTAACAGGTTGAACCCGATCTCGCACAGACAGCGTACAAGGTCATGGTCCGCACCGCGTACAATGGTTCGAACCAACTCGGGTGGGGCCGTCTTCAATACACGGAGCGTGGGAGCGTGCTTCCGTACTCGCGCAGACATCATGTACAACTAATGCCAGAACCCACAACTCTGTCCTTTTTATCTACCTCAGAGAACAGAGACAAAGTCAACCATGCTGTGGTATTCATTCTTTTTATTATCCCCATCATCAAACACACACTCCAGCTGGGGGAGCCACTGTGGGTGTGTTTACATTATTTTTGCATGTACACGTGGTGGGCCTCTCCGGGAAAGATGCCGGTCCGTAGTCGAAGGTGGTCGGGGGTGGCTTGCTTGAGGTCGAAGAGCATATACCCGTGCTGAGGGGTTGTCGCATCTTTGAAGGCTTCCAACGCAAACGGTGTGCGGCCGGGATACATCTGTCTCGCCAGGTGCAGCAGTTGAGTGGTATCTCTCGGGTTTTTGAAGACCACCAGGTAGTGGGCATTTAAGCTGATGTTCCGATGTTCTTTGTTTTTACTGAACAGATTCTGCACAATGTAGATGATGCTGAGCCGTCGATGATGGCTGCCTTTGGTAAAGAGTTGGGTGACCCGTGCATCCGTCTCCGCCATGAGATCATCCAGAACCACCAAGGTGTCGGGTTCCAAATCGGCCAGGTTGGGTAGGCCTTCCACGAACGTGATGTGGGGCATTGCTGCATACGCTTCCTGCCATTCTCCGTAACACCACACGACTCGGGCAATGGGTGGGGTGATCATGCTGTCGGCGTGTTGAAGGAGCTTCCTGACGAAGTGCGTTTTGCCGGAGCCCGTCGGTCCTGCGATGACGCAAGTGAAGGGATGCTGCCACCGAGGGTCCATGGTTCGAGCTGTATGCGCTGTCGTGGTAACCCGCTCTTGTAAATTTCGTACGAGTGAACTGGAGTGGTGGTGGGTACAACGTCGGTCGTCGTTGTCTGTTCACTGTGAATGATGATGGTGGTGGGTACAACGTCGGTCGTCGTTGTCTGTTCACTGTGAGGGATGAAAGCCGGTGGGTTTTCAGACGTACTGGGTGTACTTGGTGTAGGTGTGGAGCTTGGTATGGAGCTCGTTGTGGCTTGTACACGTGGTGTGGTGATGACTGGGCTCGATACGGGGTTGACTGGTGCTATCTGTAGACCGGTTTCACTGGTGGCTGGTGTTCTCAGTTGGTTAAGTAACGTGCTGACATAGGCTACGTCGTAAAACACACCTCCGTACAACACACTCAGCAGGGTTAGCAGTATCACCACAAAGCCCACTTGCGCTTTGCGCGTTTTGGGAGACGCTGTGTTCAGAGGCAGCTGCTGTTTGTCCATAGCACTGTGGTCGGACGTGGAATGAAGGATGACGGCAGTGGTGTCTGGCTTTATAGTCGTTTCACCTGGTTGGCAGCGACCCAGGAATTGAAGGAACTGGGCCAGCCTTGCCATTTGACGAAATGAAACAGTTTGCCACGTCGACGTTCCGTTTTCAAAATCTGCTCCACCGTGTAGTAGTCTTGCTGTGTTTTTACGACAGGCTGTAATTCCGTCTCGTAAAACGTCCCTAGCAACGGTTCCCCTTGAAGATCTTCCAGTTCATAGACTCGCTGCTGTCGGGGTAGGCGCCGTTTAATCAGGAAGTGCTCATCGCTCCAGTTGGGCAAGTAACTTTTCTCAAATTGACCTTTGACTTTACTGATCCGTACAGGGTCCCCGACCTTGTACACCTCCTTCGTCGTTCGCTGCGATTGCCTGGGGTACAAGACACGCCGGACTTGGGCTTCATTGCGTTGGGTCACGGTAATGGGGGCTCTCTCTATACTCCGGTGATAGGCTCGATTGTAACCACTCACAAGTTTCGGGAGAACATCGATGTACCGCCTTGTATTCTTATAGGTGAAATATTTATACATGCGGCCTTTGAATGTCCTGTTGAACCTTTCCACCACGGAAGCCTTGGTCTCGTTGTACGTATGGAAGAAAAACACCTTCTGGGCTTTCAGAAACTGTTGGAACGGTCTGTTGAGGAATTCCGTGCCTTCGTCGGTTTGCAAATACAAAGGTTTGCGCCCGGTCTTGAAGATGTCTTTGAACGCCGCTATGAGATTCGCCCCCGTTTTCGTCCGGATGGGTACCACCCACGCATACTTGGATAGGATATCGATGCACGTCAAGATATACCGATTCCCATCGTTGTGTTTGGCAAAGGCGCTCATATCGACCAAATCCGCTTGCCACTGGGCATCTATTCCTCCCACGATGACCCGGTTCCGTAGAAAATGGCGACGGACAGATCGATGTAAGGTATAGGTGTCTTGTTTTCTTAACCAATCTCGGACTTGGGCACGTTGTATCCCCTGGGGTTTGGCCGCTCGATAGAGAGCCGACAATGCACTATAGGCCGCTGGACTGCCGGGAATGTAGTATAAGTTATCCAACACCTTCTCCCTGCGCTTCATGGTGACAAATGATGATGGATCCTGGCTCTATCGTTTATTTATAACGGGTATATCTTGGGCCGGAGTTTCTTTCTGATTTTCTTCGTTGGCTTCCACAGTGTCCATGGTAAATGACCAGTCCAACTCGTCTGATGACCGCTTGATAAGCACTTGATCCACATCTACCACGGCATCTTCCAATGCAGACCATAGATCAGGGTGAAGGGTAAAATGCACTGTACCCCCATCTAGCCGAGCCAATTGAGCAAAGAAAGGGCCGCGTCGGATGTACACATCGTGACACAAGTGGATGAGGTCGCCGTCCAGTTCACCAGACAACACCCGTTTGAATTTGATCCAGCCCTCTCGGGACAGACGAATGTGAGCCGGGGACGGTTGTGTAGGGTCCGCATCACAGATGTCTCCCACCTCCTCCATGATATCGATCTTATCCGCATACACGTGCAGGAAAACCTCGGGGGTCAAGCTGAGATACGCCAGTATTATATGCTCCGTCATGGTCAGTACGTGAATGGTACGAGATTTGACTGTCTCTCGTATTTATAGGGAGAACCCCGTGAGATCAAAGGATCGGGTGGTCATGTCACTGGGCTGACTGAGTCTAGCCGGGTAATCAATGGCATCGTCGTCTGGTTCATGGCTAGACATTTGGCGAGCTCGCCGCTCAACACCCGTTTAAATTTGGTCTAGCCGTCAAGGTGTAGCGTAACCGTATTCGATACGGTCTCAGCGCGCGACCAGCAAACATCTCCACGGTCTTCCACGAGGGTGACTTTATCTTCATAGACGTGTGACCTCACCCGGGGTGTAAGGGGAAGGATGGCTCGTAGAACTGGTGACATTTTTTTATATTCATATATTTTTATTGCCATTAAATTGCCACATAAAACATACAAGCAGAATGACATACAATATGGCATTATTATAAGGACGATCACACACACACGCACGCACATACATACATATATACATATATTGATATCATAACTCCTCACTCTCCAATGCAATATAACTTCTTTGGATTACTTGACAGGTTGACATAGTAGTACATATAGTATACATATATAGCCACACACAGATTTTACTATATACCAGTACGGTAGGGGTGTAACAATAAGAGACAATTGAACATTTATACAATTATTCCTGTTAACCGTTTTCATCAGAATCATTTTCTGCTTTGGTGACGGCATGGAGCCATGGTTCCCATAGAAGGTTGAACTTCTGAAGATTTGATTTTTTCATCGAGATATATTTTTCTATGGAGTACCGCTGAGTTATGATGTTTTGAATTGCCAAAATGGAAACAGACTGTCTTTCAAATTTAGATTTGTAAATATAGCGTTTAGTGACGAGTATAATGAGATTGAGTATTTTTGAAAAGTCTGTTGTCATAGTTTCTCCGAATATAATATTTTTTGCCGTCAATCGGTAGAACTGGTGACATGGTTGACCCAATGACGATCGTTGAATGACGCGCACTGTGTCTGACCCTCGTATTTATAGTCAGGTGCCACTGTCAATGCCACAGAGCCAGGGTCAATAGGGCACAGACCATGACTAGGCCAACCAGCCGTCGCTGGTTCCGGCGTGAGCGCTCGTGGTTCATAGCCTGAGCATCAAGGATGGCTGTCATAGTCCAGTAGTGGTGGGTGATGGCACACCTCTCCATCGAGTGCACTCTGTCGAGGACCGCTTCTGTGAACTCTTTCAGGATCTGGCGTCGCCCCTCGTTGTCGTCGCCATCTGCAAATATGGACCGCACCACTGCTCGGTAACCCGTGAGTGAATTAACCACGGTCGCATGCATGCTGTAAAATGCAAGTGGCATAGGGATGGGTGTCCGTCATGGCTCTGCAACCGTAGAAATGGAGGTGTAGGATCCAGAGAGACGTGTTTTATAGACCATGTCACACATGCGCGCCTAGACGTAGCTCTACGGGTGTAGTCCGTGATACGTACTATTCTGATGGGTTAATCCAAAAAAGAGAGCAACAACAACACAGATCAATCCTTTTATTATGCGTGAATCGGGCATAACCTGTGAACATCATAGGAATGCATGTACTAACCTGAGGGGTTTTTCCACAATGTCGTTCACCTTCGTGTCTTTTCGGGTACGTCCGTGTCTTTTCGGTAAAGTCCGTGTCTTTTCGGTAAAGTCCGTGTCTTTTCGGTAAAGTCCGTGTCTTTTCGGTAAAGTCCGTGTCTTTTCGGTAACGTCCGTATCTTTTCGGGTATATATGAGGGTATTGAGGGGGGCGACTGTATGTGACGTGTTGTATGTGTTTTTCTCGGTGACGTCCGTGTCTATCATCCGGGCACTTCACGTCTGCGCCTGCATTGGGGTATGTATGAGGGTCTTTATGCGCGCGCTCTGCCGATTCACCCACGCACTTCCGGACAACCCGCGCGCGCTGCGGCATCAGATCAACCCCGCGCGCGCGCGCTGCGGCCGGGGCGGGCCGGGCCGGGGCCGGGAAACACCCCACAGACAGGTCAGTACATGCATTCCTATCATGTTCCCAGGTCACACCCCATTCACACACAGACCCTCATGCATACCCGGATGCAGGCGCAAACGTCAGCGAGATTCTGGCGGGAAAACCCCCCACAGACAGGTCAGTACATGTCCTATCATGTTCCCAGGTCACGCCCCATTCACCCAAAGCGGAAGTGACGTCATACCCCTAATTTTACATGCACCCATCCATGACTGGATGCCCCTTCACTAATGCTTCACTTTGATACCTCACTCGACTCCATCGGACCATTCGTGGCCCACCTAGACCGCAAAAACGTCTATTTCCACACCCGTTTCCCACAATTCCCTGTCTGCGCATGCGCAGAATGTGCAGACACTACTCCAGGCGGTTGCTCCCTCACATAGGCTTCACATGGATACCGCACTCGACTCCATCGACCCAAAAGTAGCTCGCCTAGGCCCCAGAACGTCTATTTCCATACACTTTCTCTACTGCGCATGCGCAGAATGACGTCAGTTCCACGTCACACCCAGCCCGTTGGAGACTCCCTCACGTATGCTTTACATTGATACCTCACTCGATCCAATCGGCCCACTAGTGGCCCACCTAAACCCCAACACGTCTATTTCTATACTACGGCCAGACTGCGCATGCGCAGACTATTGACAACGAACGACACACTAGCCCAGGCGGATTCTCCCTCATGACAGCTTCAAAATAAGACCTCATACGACACCATAGGATCATGTGGGGCTCACCTAAACCCTAAAACGTCTATGTCCACACCCTTTTCCCAGAATTTCCTGTCTGCGCATGCGCAGAATGTGGATAACGGCCGAGACACTAGTCCAATCGGATGCCCCCTCACCTAGGCTTCACATGGATACCTCACTCAACTCCATCGGCTCATTAGGGGCTCACCTACATCCCAAAAACGTCTATTTTCATACCCTTTCTCTATTGCGCATGCGCAGAATGACGATATTTCGACACCACATCCACCCAGTGGGATGCCCCCTCACATAGGCTTCACATTGATACCTCATACGACTCCATCGACCCACTAGTGGCTCCCCTAGATCCAAAAACGTCTATTTTCATACCCTTTCTCTATTGCGCATGCGCAGAATGACGATATTTCAACCCCACACCCACCCAGTGGGATGCCCCCTCACATAGGCTTCACATTGATACCTCACTCGACCCCATCGGTCCATTAGGGGCTCCCCTAGATCCCAAAACGGCTGTTTCCATACCCTTGGTCTACCGCGCATGCGCAGAATAACCATATTCCAACCCCACACCCAGCCCATCGGATGCCCCCTCACATAGGCTTCACATTGATACCTCACTGGACTCCATCGGACCACTAGGGACCCCTCTCGCCCATGAAGATTGCCGGAGATTGCCGGAGAATTTGATCACCCACGACATTGTGGGAAAAACCCACTGAGACTACTTTCTGTCCGCGGAGGAATACAAAGGTTACAGGTTGCCGGACCTACTTTTGACCTCCACGTGACCTTGAGCTGGTGGCGCCCCCTGGCGCCACAGACGCCACAGAGGTGAAAGGCGATGTGGCGTCCCCTATACCTTTAACCTGGACAGCGCCCCCTGGTGGATGCAAGAGTTACCTCCCCCGGCAAAATAATACCCTTCGTGGCCTCTCCCTACTACTAGTATCTGTGTTCAAGAAAACTGATCGTAGATATATTAATGTAGGAAGCCATAAACCATTCTTTAGCTCTACTACATACAAGAGGCATCATTCATGGGATGTTTCTTTGTTTATAGAGTTGCTTGGATTTCTCATTAAAAATATCTATGTGAAATTTGGCAACACACTATATCAACAGCATATAGGTATTCCAATGGGTACTAATTGTGCACCTTTGTTGGCTGACCTATATCTGTTCTCTTATGACTATACTGCAGGCGCTTTTAAAAACCGATCCGTTCAAAGCCCGTTCCTTCTCATTCACCAAACGCTATATAGACGATCTTCTCGCTCTGGATAATCGCTATATAAATGACGCAGTGAAGGATATATATCCACCTTCACTGGATTTGAAGGGAACTACAGATAGCCCTACAGGCACATCATATTTAGACCTATATCTCTATAAAAATGAAGCGGGCATTCTCTCTCGTCGACGGTATGACAAAAAGAGATGATTACAATTTCGACATCGTAAACTATCCCTTTCTGGACAGTAATATTCCAGTGGGACCTGCATATGGCGTATACATATCACGCCTAGTAGCATTTCCGAGATCCTGTGTTAAAAGTGACGATTTTAATGAACGTCACAAAACATTGTTGCAGAAACTTATAAAACAGGGCTACACCACCAAGCGCCTCCACTCAAAGTTTCTCAAATTTGGCGATACATATCGCATGCTGATAGCAAAATACGAGCGTAGCGTGCAAGATCTATTGCGTTACGTTTCGTAACTTGTGTCTAATTACACTTAACCCGGGGTTAGGGGCCGTATGATCCCATGTACTTCAAGCTCCTCATGGTACTCATATGAACAGTCACAATCGAAGCGTGACTGAGATACATCATTCTTTAGATGACGACTTTACAACGAATATTATGGATTAAGAATACTGATCAGCGATACGGATTTGATATTTTTGGAACATCATGATGTCTTGCCGGCATCATTGAAAACTGTTGACCGCTTCTCTCTTGCAGGAAACAAGCCTATGTTTATGTATACTATGATTGTCTTTTTGAATTTGGTGCTAATACTGTTATATGGAATATGGAATAGGTCTTTGGATTATGGACGCGGATATTCTTTAATGGACGACGGCTGAATTATGAATGACGGACCAGACGCTTGTAAATATATTGGCCCTTTTTCTAGACTGAGATTAAGTTGCCACGTCGTTGCCCATCCAACATAGATCGCTTATCTTCTCATTACTATTTTGCCTCTTTCTTTGACTTTAGGTTTGTCAGATGGTGCCCTCGTCCTCAATGGAACTTGTACCAGATGGGTAAATGGCCATTTGCAGGTCAGATGCAATGCAGAAGTACCAAAATAAAATACTTCCACTACAATAAATTGTTCAATTGGCATGAAGTACAATATAATATTGTATACTTAGAAAAATGTCAAGGCACTGAGTCTCGTCATTCACGAGTAACAGGGCCGTAAAGTAGTGCATTTGTGCAAAATAGTTGATTCTGAGCTGAAAACAATTCCTATTGTTCTCTGTAAACACATGAAGATGAACGATAACCAGAACCAGATTCGGTCTACGACTACGTATTGGAACAGCGAGTATGCTGTATCAAGCTGATTCTGGTTATCGTTTATCTTCATATGTTTATAGAAAGAAATATGAGGTATTTTCGCCTCAAAATTTGGCGATTTTGCACGAATGCACTACTTCACAGCCTTGTTATTCGAGAATGATGAGACTCAGTGGCTTGAAATTTTTCTGAGAATACAATATAATATTATACTTCATGCCAACTGTACAATTTCTTGTAGGTGATATTTTATTTTTGGCACTTCGACCGCACCTGTTCTGGGGCCATTTACCCATCTAAACATATACGTCGTCCTTTGCTTTGTCTCCTGATGTTTCATTGCCATATCTGTTAGAAACAGGATGAAAATATAGTGGGGGAGATGACGGAGCCCTGTGGTAATCCTGATGTTGTGGAACACTCTCTTCCCTCACACCCGTCCACTGTGCGCTTGACTTTCCGATCACTGAGAAATCTCGCTATCCATTTCCACTTTCTCCAGGTTTGTGCTTTTTCTTTCAGGAGTCCTCTTTGCCACATTGAATCATACGCCTTCTCTATATCCACGAAACATGCCACAGTATGTTGCCCTTTGTTGAATCCATGTTCAGTGGTTTGGACGAAGCATAGAACTGCTGTGGTACATGATCTGCCCTTGCAGAATCCTTCTTGTTCGACATCCGTCAGATTGTTTGTCTCAATTAATCTATCGAGTCTGTACAGGATAACGGTCTCCATTAGTTTACAAAGAACGCCTGTAACACAGGGAAAATGTGACCTGGTCCAAGGGACTTTTCGCTCTTCAACACATGAATAGCATCATCCAGTTCTTCTATGGCTATAAAATGTGGCCTGGTCCAGGGGACTTTTCGCTCTTCAACACATGAATAGCTTCATCCAGTTCTTCTATGGCTATACCGTATCCATCACGGAGTACTGATTCCCTTCCTGTATATCTCCTGGTATTATAGTTTGTCTGTTATCTCCCGGATGTCAGAGGGATTAAGGTGGTTACATTGAAGTCATCAGGATTGATAGCAAAATACGAGTGTAACGTGCGAGATCTATGGCGTTACGTTACGTAAATTGTGTCTAATTCCGCTTAACCCGGGGCTAGGGACCGTATGAACCCATGTACTTCAAGATCCTCACGGTGCTCATAGGAACAGTCACAATCAAAGCGTGACTGAGATAAATCATTCTCTAGGTGACGACTTTACAACGGATATCATATGGATTAAGAAAACTGATCAGCGATACGGATTTGCTATATTTGGAACATCATGATGTCTTGCCGGCATCATTGAAAACTGTTGACCGCTTCTCTCTTGCAGGAACCTAGTGCTAATGCTGTTATATAGAATATTGAATAGGTCGCGGATATTCTTTAATGGACGACGGGAGAATTATGAATGACGGACCAGACGCTTGTAATTCTACATTTTCCTTCCGCTTCAAAGACTGGTGGCTACCCTGGTTCTATCAAGGGTATTGATTTCTTTTCTTGTGTCTTTTTCAGCTTTCGGAATGTGGCCTAGATGTCCTTGGAAGCTTTTGCCGCATTGAGTTCGTCTACCTTAAACGCGAATGTACAGCATGTGTACATTCTTTTTCACCTATATCTTTTTGAGCCTAAATCATGGCAATTTGTTTGGTTTGACATAGCTCATTTCATTCTTCGTGCAAGACGAAGAAGTAAGTACATTATCGTTGGACTAACGTTTATGTCGCAGAAAGACCTCATAACTGTACATTCGTGAAAAAGAATCGACTCGGCGCTTCGCCTCGTCGATTCTTTTTCACGAATGTACAGTTAGCACGGCATATGGGTTTTGTTTTTGGTTCGTATCTGCTTCATTGGGGTATGTTCAATTGTGTCATCTCCACGATATGTTCATAGCTGGGAGGGGATTGCGTTATCAGTTTCTTTTGTGGTTTTTGCTTTCTCACCTCAGCCCTCTTCCCATATGACATGTTTTGTCATCCATACTTCTTTAAGCAAAGGTGGTGCACCATCCTTACATACATTAATCTCAAGAAGTACACTGATAAGGTAAGACCTAACGGATTCATGCGTTAACGTGTCGCAGGAAGGTACCAGTGGTTGAAAGGTAGTATCCAATAGAATCATACCAATAGCACTCGCTGTATTTCTTTGTGTAGGCTGTCCATCATTCACACATAGTAGACTGGTCTGCACAAATCAGTGTGATTGCAGTTTGTGAGTTTTTTAACATTATGGAGAATGAAACCCACCCCATCTCTATGATGGCCGAGAGGGGCCATCGCGTCTTTCATTTCTAATTGAACGCGATGGAGCGATGGAGCTATGCGATGGAACGATGGAGCTATGCGATGCGCGATGGAGCTATGCGATGGAGCGATGGAGCTATGCGATGAAAAGTCGCGCTATGCGATGCGCGATGAGGCTATGCGATGGAGCTATGCGATGCGCGATGGAGCTATGCGATGAAGCGATGGAGCTATGCGATGGAGCGATGGAGCTATGCGATGAAGCGATGGAGCTATGCGATGCGCGATGGAGCTATGCGATGGAGCGATGGAGCTATGCGATGGAGCTATGCGATGGGGCGATGGAGCGATGGGGCTATGCGATGGAGCTATGCGATGGAGCGATGAAGCGATGGAGCTATGCGATGGGGCTATGCGATGGAAAATCAGAAATGAAAGACGCGATGAAAATGCGATGAAAAGGCGATGGAGCGATGGAGCTATGCGATGGGACTATGCGATGGAGCGATGGAGCGATGGAGCTATGCGATGGAGCTATGCGATGAAAAGTCATTGCGCAAAGTAAGAAGCAAACAATACAATATCTTTGAGCGTGACAAGAGTAATCCATGTCAGTGAAGGATTTTATCGGGGAATATTTGGCTAACACAGTAGAATAATTACCTGCTGGGCTCTTTTTTGCAGAAGTTTACGGTACAGCCTTCTCCTTTTCACAAATACTTCACCATCTTCCCTGAGGGAAGTCGATGAACTTGTGATATAGCCGACATGCCTTCGGTGAGATACCTGCCCACCTACACACTTTTAACGTTGTTTTTTTTCTAAAGATATTCTGTCAATGTGTTACGTGAACACCTGGTATGCAAAACCCTGAAAATTGCCCATTTGTCATATACTATTCAATGCAAACATATAGTTCATTCTGTTCGTTGCAAGGAAAAGGGGAAAACATCTTGGAACTTTTTGACCTGTGATTAAAAAATACAAAGGATGGCAAACGTCGACTTGATTGGCTAGCGTTGATGGCGGCGTGCAGATCACATAATTTTGTTTACACGGCTGATGAGCATACTCAAGCCTAAAATCGAGAAGTACGTTATAAAGATCCCATGTATGTTTACTAACTCAGTGAATTTGGAATTGTCGAAGCAATGGAACGGAACTGGTCGCCAGCAAATTCACGAGATAAGCACATTACACTGCAGAAAAAATTACCAGCCTATTCCGGTGTCACACTGGTGAAAGAAGATGTCATGTTTACATGCGAAAAAACCCTCTTGCTGTCCCGTCTTTGAAGCGAAAAAAATATTTCTCCATATCAACATAGAAAGCTGTGTTTCATGCGTAGTAAATAGCTTACACGCTTAAAACTAGAGTGTTGAAACTTACTCGTAAAGTGTTGAAATGACTCTTTAAGTGTGTCCACAGGGACTGCTCGTTTAAGTGTTGTCCCTGTGGACACACTTGAAGGGTTATTTCAACTCTTTACGAGTAAGTTTCAATACTTTAGTTTTAAGCGTGTAGTTTTATACCATAAATGCTCGTATTCAAAAGTGACGTAAAACCGCATCGGTGAACGTTTGAAATTGAAGTTTGGTTGTTTTAATATCTTCTGCATACATTTGAACACCTCCAACCGAAATCTAATGCAATGTTCTTATCTACCGTGATCACATATTGAAATTTTCATGTTTAAAATAATTGTTAATTTCTCTGTTCACTTTGGCGATGGTGTTTTCGCATTGTAAGACTGTTTTTCAACGAACATGCGCAATGACTTTTCATCGCATAGCTCCATCGCATAGCTCCATCGCATAGCCCCATCGCATAGCTCCATCGCTCCATCGCTCCATCGCATAGCTCCATCGCTCCATCGCTGCATCGCATAGCCCCATCGCATAGCTCCATCGCTCCATCGCATAGCCCCATCGCATAGCTCCATCGCTCCATCGCTCCATCGCATAGCTCCATCGCTCCATCGCATAGCTCCATCGCGCATCGCATAGCTCCATCGCTTCATCGCATAGCTCCATCGCTCCATCGCATAGCTCCATCGCTTCATCGCATAGCTCCATCGCGCATCGCATAGCTCCATCGCATAGCCTCATCGCGCATCGCATAGCGCGACTTTTCATCGCATAGCTCCATCGCATAGCTCCATCGCGCATCGCATAGCTCCATCGTTCCATCGCATAGCTCCATCGCTCCATCGCGTTCAATTAGAAATGAAAGACGCGATGGCCCCTCTCGGCCATCATACATCTCTACCCATTATGCAGGGGGAGCAGGTAGAGGAGAAGGGAGGAGCATAAAGTGGATGGACAACAGCGGCAGGAATAGCAGGAGCAGGAGAAGGAGGAGCTTGGAGCCATACTACAACGCATCGATAACGTTGTGGGAACGTTGTTGATGCGTTGTTGTATGGCTCCGTTAGAAAAAAAGATGTTGCTATAATGTGACTATGAATTACATATGCGATACAGAGATTGCCGTTATTCACACAATTCATCAACCAGATAGTTTCTACAGTTTTCATTAGTAACATTACATAAACCATAATATCATTAAATTGAATAGAATAGTGAAGCAAAAATATTTCGGAAGATACATGACATGCGCAGCTTGGCTCTTGCCATAGTTTACGGTAAAGGTTCATTCATATTTCCGAATCACTACTGTCTGATGCATATTGCTGAGTTGTCATTTCTCTCAAATAAGTCATTTTTCTGTTGGAGACTCAGTTTTATAGCTTTCAACCACTAAAGGTTTGATCTTTGCATTGAGACATTGTCGATAACATATTTGTCTCCATACCTGCGACGTTCAGAAACATCTGGTTCAAGATCGATGTACAAATGACTATTGAGCGAAAATATGGCGTCTTCGTACGATTCCATAAAGTAGTTGAGTGGTTTGGGATAAATACAGCGACGTAACTGCATATATAACAGAAAAGTTAACAAATTTGAAAATCCCGTGCCCTGTTCGGCATCCTTCATAAGGTCCTCTTCTATTATCAGATATCTTTTACTGAGACTGGACTGCAAAATATCGAATACAAGTAAACGAGTCCTGTTCCCTTTCTGGCAAGATTGTCAGTGTTGGGTTCTTGACTTACCATCATGGCACCACAGGATCTTTGACCCAAACCGGTGAATAGTTTACCATCTCGTCTCGTATTGGCTGCTGGTCGACTTCTTCCTGATACCCGTGATAGTGTGAGAGATTTGGTATTTACATGAACGTCTGGCCAGCGTGTTCAGAGACTCAATGTGTAAAAGACTGTCGGGTCCGAGAGATTAAATAAGTGATCGAGGGGTGTTGAAACTATTCAATGCATGTGTATATTTAGATTTGTGGGGTCTGCGATAGAGTTGAGAATTTAGGGGCGGATTAAAAGACTTGAGGTATGCTAATCGCATGTGCCTGAATATCAGACGACATGTGCTGCAAGAAGATACATCGCGTATTGGTGATCTTGGCTGGCTCGGTTTAAGGTCTTCAAAAGGTATCATGTTTGCCTGTGTTGTTCCTTTTCGTTATATATTTATTTAGTTTTGATGGTAGAAATCGATTTATTAAACAATCACAAAAAGTTTCTCAGGGAAAGAGGTATTTGTCTTCCAACCAATCATAACGACATACCAAAAATATACTGGACTCCCAAAATGCATAAATCACCATACAAAGCTAGATTCATAGCTGGTTCCAGAAGCTGCACCACCAAGCTTCTTTCAACCCTATTGACGAGGGCCCTTCAGGAGGTAAAAGCATTTTGGGAAAGGTATTGCGCCACTATTTCTAAGAACTCTGGCGTTGAATGTATGTGGATATTGAAAAACTCAAAATGTCTTACGGAAGTACTTGATGCTAAAGGTCACATACCGTACAGACATGTATCCACATGGGATTTCTCGACTCTCTATACTACAATCCCTCATCAGGACCTTATTGACCGTATAAGTTCATTAATAGTATCTGTGTTCAAGAAAACTGATCGTAGATATATTAATGTCGGAAGCCATAAAGCATTCTTTAGCTCGACTAAATACAAGAAATATTATTCATGGGATGTTTCTTTGTTTAGTTTGCTTGAATTTCTCATTAAAAATATCTATGTGAAATTTGGCAACACAATATATCAGCAGCATATAGGTATTCCAATGGGTACTAATTGTGAACCCCTGTTGGCTGACCTGTATCTGTTCTCTTATGAATATGACTATATGCAGGCGCTTTCAAAAACCGATCCATTCAAAGCCCGTTCCTTCTCATTCATCAAACGCTATATAGATGATCTTCTCGCTGTGGATAATCGCTATATAAATGACGCAGTGAAGGATATATATCCACCTTCACTGGATTTGAAGGAAACTACAGATAGTCCTACAGGCACATCTTATTTAGATCTCTATCTCTATAAAAATGAAGTGGGCATTCTCTCTCGTCGACTTTATGATAAAAGAGATGATTACAATTTCGACATCGTAAACTATCCCTTTTTGGATAGTAATATTCCAGTGGGACCTGCATATGGCGTATACATATCTCGCTTAGTAGCAATTGCTAGATCCTGTGTTAAATGTGATGATTTTAATCAACGTCACAAAACATTGTTGCAGAAACTTATAAAACAGGGCTATTCCACCAAGCGCCTCCACTGAAAGTTTCTCAAATTTGGCGATACATATCGCATGCTGATAGCAAAATACGAACTTAGCGTGCAAGATCTATGGCGCTACGTTTCGTAACTTGTGTCTAATTCCGCTTAACCCGGGGCTAGGCGCCGTATGAACCCATGCACTTCAAGATCCTCATGGTACTCATATGAACAGTCACAATCAAAGCGTGACTGAGATACATCATTCTTTAGATGACGACTTTACAGCGAATATTATGGATTAAGAATACTGATCAGCGATACGGATTTGATATTTTTGGAACATCATGATGTCTTGCGGGCATCATTGAAAACTGTTGACCGCTTCTCTCTTGCAGGAAACAAGCCTATGTTTATGTATACTATGATTGTTTTTTAGTATTTGGATTCGCTTTCTGGTGCCTGATGGTTTAGTCCGTTAGATTTAGTTTCCGGTTACTGGCAGTGTGCTATGTCCAAAGCTGACAAACATAAAACCGCATTTTCCTCACATTGTGGCCTCTTTCAATTTAACGTGATGCCCTTCGGGCTCTGAAACGCGCCCACTACCTTTGATCGATAAAATGGATCTGGTCCTTCGTGGGTTGCAGTGGAGGCAGTGTCTAAGCTATTTGGACGACGTGATCGTGTATGAGGTATCATTCGAAGTGGCATTCAACGGTTTGCGAGAAGAGTTTATGCGGTTTAGAAAAGCCAACTTGAAGCTAAAGCTTTCGAAGTGTTCCCTATTTCGTGCAGAGGTCACATTCTTAGGGCATGTAGTGTCTGGGAGTGGAGTTAGGTGTGAACTTAGTAAAGTGGACGCAGCGAAAGACTGGCCTCAATCTGCTAACGCGAGAGAGGTTCGTAGCTTCCTGGGCTTAGCGGGGTATTACCGGAAGTTCAATCTCAATTTTTCTACCATTGCAATTACAACACATGTAAGGGAAGGTCAAAACCGATGTTGGAGTTAACGAAGAAGTTGACAAGATTTGAATGGACGGACGAGCGGGATCCGGCCTTTGACGGGTTGAAGGGACTTCTTGTCTCTGCGCCGGGTTTGGCCTATACTGGTAGCGGCGCTTTATTTATTTTGGACACGGATGCCAGTCGGTGTGGTTTTGGGGCTGTGCTGTCTCAAGTTCAGGACGGAGAAGAAAGGGTGATCGCCTATGGCAGCAAAACACTGAATAAGCATCAACAGCGATATTGCGTAACTTATCGGGAACAGTTAGCGGTCGTCACTTTCGTCAAGCATTTTCGACACTACCTCCTTGGGCATCATTTGGTCGTTACCGCAAATCACGCCTCTCTTACTTGGCTTGGGAATTTCAAGAATCCCGAAGGCATGGTTGCTCGTTGGTTATCCTTGCTGGAGACATATGTTTTCGAAATTCAGCATAGAAAGGGTAGTGTCATTGTATTACAGTATAAAGTTAGACACTGAAGATAGTTCTAGAATTGTGAAACTGAGGTGGACTTGTTAACCTTCTGTTCTGTGGTTATGATCTGGAATTTTCTCGTAGTTGTGACCGATTTGTCGTGGGTGAATTATCTGTCATCCGTCTGGTGTTTTCTCGAGGATTCTGTGATTGCAAATGGCCGCTGTACGAAAGATCTGTATTAACAGCGCCATCTACACATCTAAACAGCGCCATCTGCTTATTCATCAACAGACCCCGTATGATACTGTTAGTTATTCTTGAGCGCCATCTGCACAGATAGACTGTCATATAGTTGTTTACTGGAACTGGACGCTTCTAGAATGAGAAAGTACTTGTTTATCTGGGCTTAATTATGTCGAACTTTCTCGTAGCCGTTGTAATTGTATTTGGGTTAAATCTTACGTCATTGTTATGACGATGGAAGTTTCTTGATCTGATAGAATAATCTCGAATTCCCGATAAGAGTATAAATTGCTCGAAGTTTAGTGATCGAGGAGGAGATTCGAACGACTTCTGTTGGGTGCATAATTGGACATTACCGTTACCGGAGATTATTGACAGATGACTGCTAGATTATATATTCCTACTGGATTACTCTTGTGTGTTTGACCGCTGTATTATCTACGTGATTGAACTGAAGGAAACTGGACAACAGCTGAGCGTTATTGACTGGAAATACAGGAACACGATTTCTACACGTCACAAACTGTATAGAGATTTGTACGTTGGTACGAACTTCGAGAGATACACCGGTATAACATTGAACAGTAAGATTTTATTTGACGTTTGTTTGCTATGTTGACCTAACTTAATTTGTATATGATTTTAGTATTGTAAATAAATATTTTACTGTTAATACTCGACTACACAAATCTTTCTGTTGCGTTTTTCTATTATCGTTTAGA